>CAJFCO010018443.1:11104-39429 GCA_904066015.1 Synergus gifuensis | reverse complement strand
AATTATTCCAAAAATATACTTACTGGCATGTAATAGCTCTCCTTTTATATTTAATTTATATACTTTTTACATATCTAACATTGGATTGCACTGGAATGACAAGAAACGTGTAAGACACAAAACAACACCTTCATGCAAAACAAAAACGCGCGGGTCCAAATTCAAACTAGTCGTCTGCTAGTCTAAACCAACAACGCGCATGACAAAAATTTACAGAGATACTACTCCTTACTATTACTTCGTGGATTTAATTTATAGTGTAATTCAAATATCTAAAAAGAAACATTTTTTTGTTTTGAAAGTTTGAAACGGGAAATAACAAAAAATATTTTTACATTTTTAGTATCCACTGACATTGTCATATTTTAGAACTTGATTATTAATATAAACTTTTCATGTGCTTATCTTGCAAATAATTTTTAGTATTCCATAAAATAAATTATTAATAAAATTTTCAATTAAATACAATATATTTTGAAAGTACTTAATTTAAATTTATTACATTAATTTTATAATATTTATGTAATTCAAAAGTCATTCATAAATTAGGTATATTATTTGGAGGCGAAAACAGTGAAAATTTATATACTAGACTTAGTCCAGGGTAACCACAAGATTTAATTTTTCAATTTCCCTGACTTTTCCCTTACTTTCAGAGAAATTTCCTGACAGAAAAGTATTAAAAATACGTACAAATTGTCAATAATAATACTATTGAAATTTTTCAAAAATTTCGTATACTTAATATCACTTTAAATCTTTTGAAATTTAAAATCACTTAACAACACTTAACATTCGTAAAAACCTCTCGAAATTACAACAACTTCTGAAAATATCTCTTAAAATTCAATGAAACTTCTTGAAATTCCTAGAAATATCTTAAAATTCAAAGAAATCCCTTCAAATTTGTTAATATTTCATGAGATCCCTTCAATTTTCAAGAATCTTTTTCAAATTCATCAAAATCCTTTGAAATACTTTAAATTCCACGAAAAACTTTTAAATTCCTTAAAGTACATTAAAAAAACTTTTGTAATTTTTGACAACTTTTCAAAATTCCCTAAAATTTTACAAAATCTTTAGAAAATCATAAAAATCTCATGAAATCCTTTAAAATTTCTCAAGGAACTTTAAAATTCCCTAAAGTGCATTAAAAAGCTCTAAGAAAAACTCTTGAAATAAAAAATCTCATAAAATTTTTTAAAAATTAAAAATGACTTGAAATTTTTGTAAATTCTATTAAGACTATTAAAATTCCTTAAAATCATTTTTAAAATGTCAAAATTACTTACAATTTTTACAAACTTTTTAAAATCCTTTAGAATTCCAAGAAAAATTTTAAAATCCCTTAAAATACCTAAAGATTTCTTAAAATTCTTGAAAGCCTCTTGAAATTTCTTAAACGTCTACAAAATCTTTTATAAATCATAAAAATGTTGTGAAATCCTTAAAATTCCACGAGGACAATTTAAATTCTTTAAAATCACTTTAAAATAATTATAATTTCTGAAAATTCTTACATGCCTTTTAAAATCCGTTTAAATTCCACGAGAATATTTATAATTCCTTAAAATCTCTTATAATTCTTACAAGTTTCTTAAATTCCTTTATAATTCCACGAAAAACTTGTAAATCCCTTAAAATACGTAAAAAAAACTTTTATATTTTTTGAAAACTTTTCAATATTCCCTAAAATTCCACAAAATCTTCAGAAAATCATAAAAATATCGTGAAATTCTTTAAAATTCCCTAAAGTGCATTAAAATCTGTAAAAAAAAATTTTGAAATAAAAAATCTCACAAAATCTTTTAAAAATCAAAAATGACTTGAATTTTTTTTAAATACTATGAGGACTTAAAATTCCTTAAAATCATTTTTAAAATGTCAAAATTACTTACAATTTTTACAAGTTTCTTAAAATCCTTTAAAATTCAAGAGAAAAATGTTTAAATCCCTTAAAATACGTAAAGATTTCTTAAAATTCTTGAAAGCCTATTGAAATTTCTTAAATTTCTACAAAATTTTTTAAAAATTATAAAATGTTGTGAAATCCTTTAAAATTCCATGAGGAAAATTTAAATTCTTTAAAATCACTTTAAAATAATTATAATTTCTTAAAATTATTACACGCCTTTTAAACTCTTTTTAAATTCCACGAGAATATTTATAATTTCTTAAAATCTTTTAAAATTCTTACAAGTTTCTCAAATTCCTTTATAATTCCACGAAAAACATTTAAATCCCTTAAAATACATAAAAAAAACTTTTATAATTTTTGAAAACTTTTCAAAATCTTAAGAAAATCATAAAAATCTCGTGAAATTCTTTAAAATTCCTTAAGGAACTTTAAAATTCCTGAAAATTCTTTAAATTCCCTAAACTTCCTTAAAAATCTCTTAAAATTTCATGAAATCCTTTTAAAGTTCAACTAAATCTTTTAAATATTATACAAATTTCTTGTAATCACTTAAAATTCCTAAAAACCTCTTAAAATCTTTTAAAATTATTAAAAATCTCTTGAAATCATTAGAAACCTAGTAGAGAATCTCAGAGAATACCTGAAAATTATTTATAATCCTTCGGAATCTTTGGATAGTTTCTAAAATTTGTTAAGTAAATTATAAAAGTTATGTATGTAATACGACAAAAATAACATAGTTAACGTAAATGTCAAATTCTATTTTCCTTGACAACTACTCACATTTCCCTAACTTCCCTGACTTCCATGACATATGGCCACCCTGTTAGTTATGTATTGAAGAAGTATAAAAAACGTGATATAATTTACAAATATACATAGCTCCTTAACAATGTCATAATTATTGATTCAATATTTTGAACTTGCTTTAAAAATTATTGTGCTCTAAAAACCAAGAAATGAAACTGACTAATAATACTACTTTTTCTTATAAGCTTTTTATCATTTAAATATGATTTACTAATTATTCAGTTTCAGTAAAAGAATACGGGCTTCGAATTACCATATATTTTTCAGTTATCGATACTTTTCAAAGAATAAAGTAAAAATAAAGATCGTCAAGGTTGTTTCCTAAATATTGTATTCCTAAACAGTGAATCCAGAAAATCCAGAAGTTTTACAAGCTGTTGAAGTAGAAAACCATGAAATTGAGGAGCAGGAGAATCCGGTTGAAGCAGTAGCTGTAGAGGTTGAAGGAGTTGAAGCTGAAATTGAGGCGAACATTAATAGAGCTGGAGATGACATTCCAGTTGACCAGGAAGTCGTAATAGAGGCTCTTGAAGAACCAGATATAGAATCAGATACAGAAGAACATTGTAAGTTTCTCCTAAAGTTTAGTACCAGCTGAAACACTTGAATAAGTGGCTCATAATCTTTTCTTTTCAGCTGCCAAAAGAAGAAAATATTCTAATGAGCCCAGTCATTTTGGAGTTCTCTCTGATGATAGTATAGACGCAGACCAGAAGTGTTCTATTTGCCTCGAAGGATGGAGTAATTACGGCGATCATCGGCTTTGCTGTTTGCGATGTGGTCATTTATTTGGATTAAAGTGTATTAAACAATGGTTGGAGCAATTCCAGAATGCTCAATCTCGACGCTGTCCTGAATGCAACACAAAGGCAGCAAAAAAGGATATTAGAATATTATATGCCAAAAAATTGTATTGCCTGGATAATGCCGAGGAAGAAAAGTTGAAGGAACAACTAAAAACGACAAATACTCAGAAAGAACAAGTCGAAAGACAACTTTTGGAGTACAGAACAAAGGTGAATTTAATACGAAAACTTATTTTTAAATATTTGAAACAAAAGTTTCCCTAGTAAAAATGTCTAGTTGAATCACAATAGAAACCTTATAAGTTGTGGTTTCTATTAGGTTCTGCTAGGGGGTTTTGTTTCTTATTTTCCAAATTTGCAATTTTCAAAAAATTGTTCGTATTGTAAAAAAACATCCCATATGCGTTTATTATCCTGATAATTCATTATTGCTTCCTCATAGGATTTTTCAAAACATTAAATTAAAAAATTTTTATGTACATTTATAATTTTTGTAAAATTGATTTTTCGATTATAACTTCGTAAATAATTGAAATTCAAGACTTATGTAACGGAAAGAAAGATTCCTTTCGTCGAGACGAATGGATTCACCTGTAGAATTCATGCATTTTATTAAATTTTATGGAAATTATGATTATTTTTAATTTTTAAAATTTTCATTTTTTACTTACGATATGAGCAAATTTAGATAACCTGGGTTTTTTTTCTACAATTTTTACTTTTTCAAAAAAATAATAGTGCACATCCGCCAAGAACGCGAACACGGACGGACGGATGTCCTCTATTATTTTTTTGAAAAAGTAAAAATTGTAGAAAAAAACCCGGGTTATCTAAATTAGATAATTTAGATAGCAAATTTAGATAACCCAAGTTTTTTTCTCTACAATTCTTACTTTTAAAAAAAATAATAGTGCACATCCATCAAAAACGTAAACACGGACGGATGTCCACTATTATTTTTTTGAAAAAGTAAAAATTGTAGAAAAAAAACCGGATTACGTAAACTTGCATATATGGTAAGTAACAAATGCACTTAAAATAAACAAAATAAAAAGTTAATGTAAGAAAGTAAAATGTTTCTTGTATCATAAAAAATTAAGTATTCTAATATTAATACATTTTATTTAAAAATATGAATAATGATATATCCAATTTCGTAGTGTAATAATTTCAAATTTTTTTTTTTTCATTTTTTGAGTTTGAATCATGAAAGATTTATTTCAAAAGGCAATAAGAACAGAGTTTGGTTCAATATAATTGATAACCTTAAGGCCATATATAAGACTTACCCGATCCCTACCTTTCCGACCTTTTTTTCTCTACAACTTTACTTGTACATTTATTAAAATATCAAATTGAAAATTTTTAAAATTAAAGAAAATATGTTAAGGTATGTTTATCTGGTTTTAAATTTTGGTAAAAATAAAAAAAATTTTTTGAAAACAATTTTTTTATAAATGTAAATATTTAAGAAATATTTAGGACCAGACAAACGTACCTTAAGGGTGTAGTCCTGCTTTAAAAGGCCTAAAATAAGCGTTTTTTCAGGAATTTTTTTAGGACAAAAAAAAATGAGCAAGTCTAGTGGCCTTTTTACCATGTTTTAATGCATATTTGAACACTAAAAAAAATTTGTTCAGGCAAAAATATTGAAAAACAGTTGATTTGTATACACATGTGTGTAACATTATGTACTTGGAGTCTCCAATCGGCGAGCAAGATAGAGCTCGTAATTTTCGTCTGAAACAAAAATCCCAACGAAAATTTTAATTCTCATATATTTTTCTTCTATGCGAACCAGCCTTATGTGAGCTTTATTCTCGTTTTTTTTTATAAAAATTATTTCTATTAGTCTAGTGGAATATTTATCGACATTGGTTAATTAATTTTTAATTACTTAAACAAATTCCATTTGTTTAAATAATTTTTTTTTCAAAAATACGTTTGTCTTTATAAAAATTACTACTATTGGTCCAATGGAATATTGATTAACAATGTTTAATTAATTTTCAATTATTTAAACAAATTGAATTTGTTTAAATAATTTTTTTCCGAAAATTCTTTTTTTCTTATTAAATATCATTACCATTGATTTAATTGAATATTTATTAACATTGAAAAATTAGTTTTAATTTGTTTAAATGTTAATAAATATTCAATTAAATCAATGGTAATGATATTTAATAAGAAAAAAAGAATTTTCAGAAAAAAAATTATTTAAACAAATTCAATTTGTTTAAATAATTGAAAATTAATTAAACATTGTTAATCAATATTCCATTGGATCAATAGTAGTAATTTTTATAGACAAACGTATTTTTGAAAAAAAAATTATTTAAACAAATGGAATTTGTTTAAGTAATTAAAGATTAATTAACCAATGTCGATAAATATTCCACTAGACTAATAGAAATAATTATTATATTCATTCAATTATATATTCATAATAATAAGTATTTTTAGCTAATAATAGTCAATAAACCTTCGTCTCATGTAGACGAAGGTTTATTGACTCTTATTTACTAAAAATATTTATTAATATGAATGTATAATTGGTATAACTAATTTGCTCTTATGGTAAAGTATCACATGCCCTTAAGGCAAGTTCGATTTTCGGAATATGCTCCGATTTTAACAGGTCAGTCGTATTACCTGTTACCGGTCAAAAAATGCTGGAGGAAGGAGCAGGGTTGCCAACGAAATATGCATTACATTGTTCCTTTGGCGCTTTGGCCGACTTTAGGGCAAGGCAAGCAGGGCGTTCGCCCTGGGCGCCAAATTTAAGGAGCGCTTTTTTGTGATTTTTTATAATTTTTTAATAAAATTATATCTTTTCTTTAAGAAAAATATATAAAAACGATGCGGGGGGCGCGTTTTTTTCAAATTCGCCCCGGGCGTCATTTTGTTTAAAGCCAGCCCTGAGCTCAGAAATCGGAAACTTTCCAGAGTCTATGGAGACACGGAAAATCGAACTTTCCACAGACGCGCTGTGAAAAGAAAATTACGAAGAAATTGTTAAATTAAAAATTAAATTATTAGTTTCAATGAAAAAAGTGTTTTTTTTTTAATTCAGTTCAACTTGCTAGCAATTTGTTTAACCCTTTGCGACATGATGGGTCGTTCAGCGACCCACCTTTTTCCCCATGGTTTTACATTTTTTTAATTATATACTTTTTTAACAACAAGTACCGGGTATTTTGTTTTTCCTAAATCTCTATGATATATAAATGAATGTGAAAAAATGTTATCCGGCATTAAGGCCATGTATTACTTACCCGATCCCTATCTTACCGACATTTGTTTCTCTGCAACGATACATCTACATTTATTGAGATATCAAATTGAAAATTTCTATAATTGAAGCTAAAGCATTAAGGTACGTTTATCTGGTCCTAAATATTGACATTTATAAAAAAAAATTTTTTCGAAATTTTTTTTTTTTATTTTTACAAAAATTTAAGACCAGATAAACATACCTTAGCATATTTTCTTTAATTTTAGAAATTTTCAATTTAATATTTCAATAAATGTACAAGTAAGGTTGCAGAGAAAAAATGTCGGTAAGATAGGGATCGGGTAAGTCTCACATGGCCTTAATTGTTAATTATAAAAATAATGTATATAAACAAATAGTCCAAATTGGTGCTTTTTCACGGAGAAATTCATTTTCCACTAATCTATCTTGTAGTTTGGAACGGCAATTTTTTTTTGTATTGAGTACACCTTAAAGTATTTTTCAAAATTTTTTCAGAATTTTCTGCAATTTTATATAAGTTACAAACTCTATTTTTTTGCTTAAAAAACTCTAAAATGCAGTGTTTCTCATACTAAACCCAATATAACAATTGTATTTTTTTCAATCCTGTTCTTGAGGTGTTTATTTTCATCTCTGATAATCGGAATCTAAATTCAAAATATTCAATTTCGAAAAATCCAAGATTTTTAATTTTGATCCGCCATCTTGGATTTTCATCAATTGCAAAGGGCATAGCAGGATAAGCATGTGTGTGCTGCCCCCGGCCGAATTTGTCCGGGATTTTTACTCTGAGTTTGTACCGATGGACTATTAACTTTCCCAAAATTTTAGATCTGAAAAAAAATTTTTGGGGTAGTTATGGGTGTGGAAAGAAAAATTGAAAAATATTTTTTTTTCGAGAACGGCTGGAAGAATTTTTATGAAAAAAATATATGTTATGGGTTTCGATGGGGGGATATTTTAGAAAAATTATTGATTTTTTTTTCAAAAAAAGGGGTCAAAAAAATTTTCAAAATTTTTTTGATTTTTTTTAAATAGGAAGCTTTTGCGGCACACCCACCATTTTGTGCCTAAACATACCTCAAAATATTCTGAAAAATGTGCCCCAAGTTAGAAATTAATTGAAGTCGTAGAACAGGGTGAAAAAGATTAAAAATCTTCAGCGTACAGCGCTAAGTGTACCACCCGCTGTATGCATGCGTACTACACTGACTGTAAAGAGGTAATATTTTATTGTGAGTACCTTCCCTCTCACACTTCGTAGTGTAGCTTTATTTTCTTTCGATAATCGGACCTTTTCTGATTATTCAATTTGTTTTCATAATATTAATCAAGGATTTTAACATAGTGGACTAGGAGACCCAAGAAAGTGTCAAAAACCCAACTTTTATATCTGAGAAATCTTGCCATCTTAATCTTGTACTTAAATAACCGAACAATTTATCATTATGACTTTTTTTTATAAAACAAAAATTGTCAGATTTATAATATTTAGAAAATTTTAAAAAATTAAGAAAATTAAAATTTTAAGCTAAATAACAAAAGCTATGAAAAAAAGTTAAGAGATGAAAAATGTTCTTTTTTGAACGCCCTACAAGACTGGTATAACCACTTTTTGAATTTTATTGATTTTATTGATTTTATTGTTCCTGATTTACTGTATTGATGAGACCACTCTTAATCTTCGTCGCTATCCTCTTCAATTACGGGAATAATATTATTCTTAGTGAACATTCCGCTGAGAATTTCAGTTGGCTTTAGAATTTTTGAAATGTACCTTGCATGGGACAGATAGTATATAATTGCAGCAATATGTGAACAGCAACCAACAGTCCTATTTCCGTTAGCACAATCACACACGTATTCCAATAAACCAGACATTCCAACACTATTGGGCTTATATTTAATGAAACATTTATATAGTTTTTTTAGAAATATGCCGTGATTGAACTTGCACTCTTAATACATTCGGTTGATCTTTCACATATTGCATGTTTACCTGTCCATCTTTGTCAATCATTTCGGCCAAGTATGATACGGCCTGCGATAGCTGATATGATCCGGTAAAAAATATGTATAATTCTTTCTCGGTCAGTTCAGGAAAATCTAAAATGTCATTGCATGTTATGTTTTGAAAAATAACTTTCTTGCGAAGCCAACCTTTCTCTTCTACTTCAGTAGCCAAAGTGTTTTCAAGATTTTTCCTGACTCTCATTCTATCCAAGATCTCAGTTACAAATTCTGTATTAGATTTTAATCTCTCTCCAAATTGGTTATGAAGGAACGACGCAATTCGAAAGAGAGCTCCAACTTTTGGAAGCATCTTGTTATCCAGTTTATGGTCTAAGAGTTTATATTTTTGCTTCAACATTCCGTAAACAGCTTCAACTGCCCAACGAATTTTCGTCACATAACGGGATTCATTTGATTCTTTAGCAGTTAGTTGTTTTCGTTTCCCTTTCAAAGGAGGCATTAGAACGTTGATTTTTTTGAGTTCTAAGTCAGCTTTCACGTCCCGGAAGCCGCGATCAAGTACAGCATAATCGTTCTCTTTCAACAATTTGCACAAACCATCTGCATTTTGGAGAAGGGTTTTTCACGATCTCTGCATCATTGAAATTCGCAGGATATGGTCCTAGCATATCAACCACGAATCCATCAGTTGTGCAAATTGTGAATGGCTTGCAGAGTGGTACTTTCTTCTGACCTGAGAAACTTTTTCGCTGAAACTCATTATTCGTACTTTTCTGATGACGTGCATAAGTTCCATCACAGATCAGAAACAGATTTGTACGAATATCAAATAAACTTTTGGCTACTTCTGTGGTGTGAGTTTCAATTAAGTCCTCTCTATTCGAATTAATTAATCCGAAACGAGATGGCAAGACATCTTCTTGAAACGATTTTATTATTGCTGATGTATATTCAGAAACCAGCTGCTCGTATTCAATTTGCAGAATGGACGCCAGAAGTCTATTTGAATTACCTGTACGGAGTTTAAAAAGAAATACAACAAGAGCTTGAGTAACGGTACGAGTCTGTCTGTCCCTCATTGAAGTCATCTTATCCCTTAATTCTATTATATTCTCCCAAGTCAAACCTGTGAAAACAAAAAGCTGCTTTTCTGAAAGGCTAAAATCTGCTATTTTGTCATACAGTGTAGAATCGCATTCTAGGGCAAGATTCTTCATCATTGTAGTCAATTCTGAAGCGCTTACACATGACGAATGAGAGTACACCTGCAAACTACCCAGATCATTATCAAAAAATCGACCTTTTATTAAGTGCGTTTGACAACACCGATTACCTGCAGGTATATGGATTTTCCTTTTAATATAAGCTTGTAAACGAGCTTCTTCTGGAACGACAGTTAGATTTGATGTGGCGAAACAAAGGCAACAACATTTATGAGTAGAAATAGTTCTCGAGATTTGAACTTCAAACTTTTCAACGCTTGATTTGTCTGCTGCAGGTTTTAGCCGTGTCTTAAATGTTGGATCATCAGTTTTCAACTGTGAAAGACATTTATCATTTCCAGAAGACGTGCTTTCTACATCATCATCAATTTTTTGTTTCTTATATTGAAACACTCGACATTTTGCACATAAAATATCGTTAACAGAAATTGTTTTTTGATGCCTATTAGACAATGTCGATGCTTCAACCTCAGTTTCGACCATTTTTTTCTTTCCCGATATTTTATTTAAATACTTATTACACCCGGCACACTTAGGATTGTTTGACAATGAAGACATTTTTCCGAAGCTACCTGATACGAAGTAGGAAAAAAAAGAGTATTTTGAACCGGAGACAATGTATGTGGGAAAATATATATGAAGTACAAATACACAAGCGAAAATGATTGATAATATGCTTTCAAGGAACAAAGGTAAGCACAAATCAGTAAAATCAATGTTAATTCAAGAATAGGGCTTGAAAAACCCAATAATTGCTTTGAAAATTATATAAAACACAATCACACAAAAAACATCATCAACTTCAAAAAAACGTACGAAAATCCAGAAACGCAGTAAACGTTCAGAGAACTATACCAAATATTTGGTAGAATGGGGTTTTGTGGTCGCTGATCAGATAATATCTGAAAATAATGTACCGAAATCATATGGTGGGTTATTATACCGTGAAAAATTACTTGTTTTGTGAGAAATAAGAACAGTAGCCCTCTAGTGGCAGATGCGAAGAAACACTAAATTCATTTATTTCTTATTCAGATTTCTCAGATATAAAAGTTGGGTTTTTGACACTTTCTTGGGTCTCCTAGTCCACTATGTTAAAATCCTTGATTGATATTATGAAAACAAATTGAATAATCAGAAAAGGTCCGATTATCGAAAGAAAATAAAGCTACACTACGAAGTGTGAGAGGGAAGGTACTCACAATAAAATATTACCCCTTTACAGTCAGTGTAGTACGCGTGCATACAGCGGGTGTGGTACACTTAACGCTGTACGCTGAAGATTTTTAATTTTTTTCACCCTGTTCTACCACTTCAATTAATTTCTAACTTGGGGCACATTTTTCAGAATATTTTGAGGTATGTTTAGGCACAAAATGGTGAGTGTGCCGCAAAAGCTTCCTATTTAAAAAAAATCAAAAATTTTTCTAAAATATCCCCCCATCGAAACCCATAACATATATTTTTTTCATAAAAAGTCTTCCAGCCGTTCTCGAAAAATATTTTTCAATTTTTCTTTCCACACCCATAACTACCCCAAAAATTTTTTTTCAGATCTAAAATTTTGGGAAAGTTAATAGTCCATCGGTACAAACTCACAGTAAAAATCCCGGACAAATTCGGCCGGGGGCAGCACACACATGCTTATGATGCTATGCCCTTTTGAAGAAAAATATATGATTGAAAAGGTTAAAAATTTTTTTTTCATTAATTTTCTTAGTTCACATAGAAGAAAAATATATAAGAATTAAAATTTTCGTTGGGATTCCTGTTTCAGACGAAATTTACGAGCTCTATTTTGCTCGCCGATTGGAGACTCCAAGTACAGAATGTTACACACATGTGTATACAAATCAACTGCTTTTCAATATTTTTCCCTGAACAATTTTTTTTAGATTGTTCAAATATGCATTAAGGGCATGTATTACTTACCCGATCCCTACCTTACCGACATTTTTTTCTCTGTAACGCTACGTCTAGATTTATTGAGATACCAAATTGAAAATTTCTATAATTGAAGCTAAAGCATTAAGGTACGTTTATCTGGTCCTAAATATTGACATTTATAAAAAGAAAATTTTTTTATTTTTATAAAAATTTAAGACCAGTTAAACATACATTAGCATATTTTCTTTAATTTTATAAATTTTCAATTTGATATCTTTATAAATGTAGACAGCGTTACAGAGAAAAAAATGTCGGTAAAGTAGGGATCGGGTAAGTAATACATGCCCTTAAAACATGGTAAAAATGCCGCTAGATCTGCTCATTTTTTTCTGTCCTAAAAAAATTCCCGAAAAAACGCTTATTTTAGGCCTTTTAAAGCAGACTACCCTCTTAAGGTCATGTAAGACATCCGATCCCTACCTTACCGGCATTTTTTTCTCTGCAACGATACTTCTACATTTATTGAGATATCAAATTGAAAATTTCTATAATTGAAGCTAAAGCATTAAGGTACGTTTATCTGGTCCTAAATATTGACATTTATAAAAAAAAATTTTTTCGAAAATTTTTTCTTTATTTTTACAAAAATTTAAGACCAGATAAACATACCTTAGTATATTTTCTTTAATTTTAGAAATTTTCAATTTGATATTTCAATAAATGTACAAGTATCGTTGCAAAGAAAAAAATGTCGGTAAGGTAGGGATCGGGTAAGTCTTACATGGCCTTAATCTTGTTTTGAGAAAACAATGCTATGAGGAAGCGAATAAATTTGCAATTTCATCATAATGAGGAAGCAATGTGCTCAACAAATGAGCACAAAAAAATATAAATATAGTTAAAAGGAACACCTGAGATTGAATTCACAGCTAGTTTTATTTTCTTTTATTTATTGTTATTTTTTTTTATTTTACAGGTGAAAATGTTTACGTATCAGATTACTAACATGCAAAAGCGAATTGACGAACTAGAATTTGAGAGATCGATGAGCTTCCACCATTCGAATCTGAATCCAATGATGTGCGAGAAGAAGTTGCTTCAGAAAGAAAGATCCTTCAGTATTTGCCAAAGAGCGGGATGCAGGGTCATGGCCTATAATCCTTGGCACAGAATATTAGTAACTTCTTTGAAATCTACACACCCGACTAGATCCGATCACGGAATTAGTAAAATTGTTCTCGACTCGTTCGTAGCAATGCCCTATCGTCGTGTTCACAATGGTGCTATCAGGGATTTGGATTTCCAAGCTGCGCATCCAAATATGTTGCTGAGTGCTGGTTTTGATAAGCGAGTCATCCTAACAGACATCCGCGATGGCTGTCGAGAGCTAAATTATTATCAGGAAGCTGCCCAACTCTGGAGTTGTGCCTGGTCTAAAGATGCGCCTCACTATTTTTTCGCTGGAACACAGAATGGAAGCATTGTAAAATATGATATTAGACAGTCGGTTGCGGCAGTGGAAGTTATACAAAATCATGATGATAGGTCGCCGATTGTTTCTTTGGCTGCGGTGCCTTCAAACTCTGCTGGCGCTTTTAGAACAGGTCATTATTTTTTTGGTATAGTTGAATCCGATAAAACAGGGTGGCCACATCTCAGGGAAGTCAGGGAAATGTCAGGGAAATGCAAGTAGTTGTCAGGGAAAACAGAAATTAACATTTATGTTAACTATGTTATTTTCGTCGTATTACGTATATACCTTTTATAATTTATTTGACAAATTTTAGAAACTATCCAAGGATTCCGAAAGATTATAAATAATTTCTAGGTTTTATTTTGAGATTCTCTAGGTTTCTAGGAATATAAAGTGATTACAAGAGATTTGTATAGTATTTAAAAGATTTAATTGAATTTTAAAAGGACTTCATGAAATTTTAAGAGATTTTTAAGGAATTTTAGAGAATTTTAAGAATTTTAAGGAATTTTAAAATTTATTGAGAAATTTTAAAGGATTTTAAAAAGCTTGTAAAAATTTAAAGATATTTTGATTTCTTAAAGTGATTTTACGAGATTTTAATGTTCCTCATGGAATTTTAAAAGATTTCACGAGATTTTTATGATTTTCTAAAGATTTTGTGGAATTTTAGGGAATTTTGAAAAGTTTTTTTTACGTATTTTAAGGCATTTAAAAGTTTTTCGTGGAATTATAAGGGATTTTAAGAAATTTGTAATAATTTTAATAGATTTTAAGGAATTATAAATATTCTCGTGGAACTTAAAAGGATTTTAAAAGGTTTGTAAAAATGTTAAGAAATTTTGGTTATTTCAAAGGGAGTTTAAGAAATTTAAAGGGATTTTAATGTTCCTCATTGAATTTTAAAAGAATTCATGAAATTTTTATGGGTTTTTAAAGATTTTGTGGAATTTTAGAGAATTTTGAAAAGTTTTCAAATATTTTAAAAGATTTTTACGCATTTTTACGTATTTTAAGGGATTTTAAAGTTTTTTGTGGAATTCTAAAGGGCTTTAAGAAGCTTGTAAAAATTTTAAGTAATTTTAATATTTTAAAAATAATTTTAAGGAACTTTAATAGTCCTCATAGAATTTAAAAAAATTTGAAGTCATATTGGATTTTTAAAAGGTTTTGTCAGATTTTTTATTTCAAGATGCATTTCAGGGAATTTTAAAGAACTTAATGAGATTTTTATGATTTGTAAAAGATTTTGTAAAATACGGGTAAAGATCTCTCGAATTTAAAACAATTTTTGAATAGATCTCTTAAAATTCATTGAAATTTCTTGAAATTCCTAGAAACATCTTAAAATTCCACGAAATCCCTTCAAATTCGTTAATATTTCATGAGATCCCTTCAATTTTCACTAATATTTTTTAAATTCCTAAAAATCTCTTAAAATTTCCTGTAATCCTTCAAAATTCCATAAAACATTTTCAGAATCTCGTGAAATATTTTTAAATTCTACGAGGAATTTTAAAATCCCGTAAAATGCACAAACATTTCTTAAAATTATTGGAAATCTATTGAAATTCCTAAAAACATCTTTAATTATCTTAAAATTCCACTATATAATATTTAAAATTCCATGAAATCCTTTACAATTATTTTACATAATCGTTTACAAATCATAAAAATCTCGTGAAATTCTTTAAAATGCCCTAAAGTGCATCATTAAAATATTTTTAAAAAAAACTCTTGAAATAAAAAATCTCACAAAATCTTTTAAAAATCAAAAATAACTTGAAATTTTTTTTAATTCCATGAGGACAATTAAAACTCCTTAAAATCATTTTTAAAATGTCAAAATTGCTTACAATTTCTACAAGCTTCTTAAAATTCTTTAAAATTTCAGAAAAAACTTTTAAATCTCTTAAAATACGTAAAGATTTCTTAAAATTCTTGAAAGCCTCTTGAAATTCCTTAAACTTCTACAAAATCTTTTAAAAATCTCTTGAAATATTTCAAAATTCCACGTGGAACTTTAGTGTCTCTTAAACTGCGTCAAAATCTTTTAAAATTATTGGAAATTTATTGAAATCTATTAAAATTCCATGAAATCCTTTACAATTTCACAAATTTTTTTTACAAATCATATAAATCTCGTGAAATCTTTTAAAAATCAAAAATAATTTTTGAAATCCTTTAAAATAATTCAAATTTCTCAAAATTCTTACAAGGTTTTAAAAATCCCTTTATATTCCACGAGAATATCTATAATTCCTTAAAATCTCTTACAATTCTTACAAGTTTCTTAAATTCATTTATAATTCCACGAAAAATTTATAATTTTTGACAACTTTTCAAAATTCCCTAAAATTCCACAAAATCTTTATAAAATCATAAACATTTTTTGAAATCCTTTAAAATTTCTCGAGGAACTTTAAAATTCCTTAAAATCCTTTGAATTCCCTAAACTTCCTTAAAAATCTCCTATAAAATTTCATGAAGTCCTTTTAAAATTCAACTAAATCTTTTAAACATACAAATCTCTTGTAATCACTTAAAATTCCTAAAAACCTCTTAAAATTATTGAAAATGTCTTGAAATCATTAAAAACCTAGAGAATCTCAGAGAATACCTGGAAATTATTTATAATCTTTCGAAATCTTTGAATATTCTCTAAAATTTGTTAAATAAGTTATAAAAGTTATATACGTAACACGACAAAAATAACATAGTTAACATAAATATATCAATTTATATTTTCCCTGACAACTACTCACATTTCCCTGACTTCCCTGACATGTGGCCACACTGTCAACAAATTTTATCTGGAAATCCAACAAAAATTTTCTATATATAAAAAAAAAACAGATTTTTTTTCTGTGTGTTTTTCAATTCCTAAAGATCTCCTGTAATCTTGTGAAATTCCTGTTTGAAAAACTTTGAAAATTCTTTAAATATTTTGAAATTCTCTGCTAAGACAGTTAGAATTTAAAATGAAAATATGAAAATTTAATAAATAATATCTAAATTTAATAATAAATTTATTAAATAATAAAAAATTTAATAAATAAATAAAATATTAAAATTTCAGGAGGGCTCTTGGCTTGTCACTTGAATACGTGTTATGCGTACACTTTGAAAGACGGAATCTATCAAGGAAATCGAATGAGCATTGATGGTCCATTTATGTCTGTACGTTACGACGAAAAAAACAATAATTGTCTCGTTTCTTGCCGCTCGAACCCAAGACGACCGCACGTTCGGCATTATGTCTGCAACGTTGAAAAAAACGAAGAGGACGGCTTCCAATGCAATGTAGTACACACCTTCCTTGCTGGAGCTTCACAGAAGATTCTTTCAAGACCCTGCCACATGTACACCGAGGATGACACTATGGTTGTTGCTAACAACGATAGTTCGAGTAGTGTCTTACTTTGGAGTGTTGCCACTGGAAAAGAGATGTTTAAACTACCTGTTCACAGTGCCGTAGTAGATACGTGTTCTTTCGAATTAGACAATAGGTATCTAGCCGTTTTGACCCTTAAGGATTTGCACCTTTACAGTCAAAAGGAAGCTGGTCACAGAGACTCGTACACAGTTAGTACCTGTGATAGTTAGCGGTAAGACTGACTTAATTTCTATTCTTTGACTGATCTCTCATTGTCTCGCGTTATTTATTTTAAAGAATCAATTATCGATCTGCCCAACGAATTCTCTATTTTCATCAGTCGCACGATTATACTTTTGATTGTTTCACGAAATCGCGGGAATTTAGATGAATACTAGATATATGATACAAGTTGGAAGCAACCGGTGTGCAACACACAAAAAAAATATTGAATGAATTGTAAATTTAAAATATAATGTAAGATAAATTAATTTTATACAAAATAAGATTTATACAAAATTTATTAGTGGAATATATAAAACTTAAGAAATACGAAAGGAAACTTTCTACATGACATAGAGATAATTAAAATTATTTTTTATTAATTTTCTTCAAGAAATTAAGGCCATGTAAGACTTACCCGATCCCTACCTTACCGACATTTTTTTCTCTGCAACGATACTTCTACATTTACTGAGATATCAAATTGAAAATTTCTAAAATTGAAAATAAAGAATTAAGGTACGTTTATCTGGTCTTAAATATTGACATTTATAAAAAAAAACTTTTTCTAAAATTTTTTTATTTTTACAAAAATTTAAGAACAGATATATATACCTTAGCATATTTTCTTCAATTTTCGAAATTTTCAATTTGATATTTCAATAAATGCACAAGTAAGGTTGCAGAGAAAAAAATGTCGGTAAGGTAGGAATCGCGTAAGTCTTACTTGGTCTTAACGTTGCATTATATTATTTGTCATAGTCTTGCAAATGTGTTCCATTAAATCGTTAATTATCGATAAATCTGTTGTATGCAAAAAATATAATATTAATATTGTACTCTGCCAGAAATAAGAAATTTGATAAATTCGACGTAAATAATAAGAAAGTTACCTTAATATCAATTATTTTATACATTATTTTTCTAAGTCACTCAATTCTTCACTCATTGTTTCGCTATTGGATTCAGACGTTACACTATTTGTGTCACCTTCTGGTATATCTCTCGGCTCCGCAGCGTCCAGTTTTGCTTTAAATTGTTCGATGTACTTTATTAAGCGTCTATCAAATTCGCTCACCTGAAACAAATACAGTATGGTAACAACAATCGCACTGAAATTGAAATTTTTTTGATTATTTTCTTATTTACCTTTTCCAAGGCATTATTCAATGCCTCTCTCAAATTCTCCTTTAGAGTTTCAATTTCCAAGCGAACTTCCAAGTATTTCAGAGACTTGATCAAAACTTCAGGTTCGATTTCACTGTTTGGATTCAAAACTTCGGAGAGAATGGAGAAAACAAGATCGTTGTGCACATTGAGTGATGAATCTTTGTGTATTCCGGGTTTTGTGAGATTTAAAATAATCTCGGATATTCTAAGCGGATCAATTCCTTGCAAGGGACTTTGATCGGGAGCGTTTGCTAAAGTTCTCATGGTGGGCAAAAATGCTTCTTCTAACATGACTTGACTATCTGGGACTAAGACAGCGAAATTGTTGAAGAAGGAACAAAGACATTGACTTAGATATGTGTCTCCTTCGGATACTGGATTATGCCAGAGAATTAAAAGTCGTGACAGTAAGTGAGCGCTGCTTATTCTTCGAGAGAAAAGTAATTTTGTGAGACCTTCTGTAGCAATTACTCGTAACTCCGGAGACTAAAAAAAAATTAATTTATTAAATCATTGAAATGTAGAAATAATTAGGAAGTTGGCACCGCCATCTTTGATTTAGTCAAAAATAATTTTGTGCTGAATTGTGCTCAATTTGTGCTCTATTGTGCTGCAAAAGTTTTTTTTGAAAAATCATAATTAGAGTCACAATTACCAAAATAAAATTTTTGAGCCAGCACCGTCATTTTTTTTCTAAATAAAAAAAATGTGCCGTAAACTAAATTCGAAAATATTCAGAAATACCCTAGTTTTTTTTGACCTGAAAATACCTATGTCCCGCAAATTGACAAAAATCAAAATTTCGAAATAAAAATTTTGTGCTGAGTTGTGCTCTGCGAGCACAATAAGATTGTCTTTTGACAATTTTTCCTACCTCTCATATTTTCGAAAATACCCAACTTTTTTGGGACCTGAAAATACTTATGTCTCGCAAATTGACAAAAATCAAAATTTCGAAATGAAAATTTTGAGCGAAGGGGTTGATATTAAATAAACTAATTCGGATTAGTAAAGTTTAAGTTTTGCACAAACTTTTCATTTCGAAATTATGATTTTTGATAATTTGCGGGACATAAGTATTTCCAGGTCCCAAGAAAGTTCGGTATTTTCGAAAATATGAGGTAGGAAAAATTGTCATAAGACAATCTTGTTGTGCTCGCAGAGCACAACTCAGCACACACTTTTCATTTCGAAATTTTTATTTTTGAAAATGTGCGGGACATATGTATTTTAGGTCCCAAAAATCGGGTATTTTCGAAAATATGAAAAGTAGGAAAAATTGTCATAAGACAATCTTGTTTTTCTTGCCGAGCACAGCTCAGCAAAAAATTTTCATTTCGAAATTTTGATTTTTGAAAATTTGCGGGAATTTTTTATTTTTAATATTTTAATTTTAAGTAATGGCGGTGCTGGCTCAAAAATTTTATTTTGGCAATTGTGGCTCTACAGGGTGGCCACAAGATTAAATTTTTCAATTTCCCTGACTTTTCCCTGACTTTCAAACAAATTTCCCTGACAGAAAAGTATTAAAAATACATATAAATTTTCAATAATAATACTATTGAAATTTTTCAAAAATTTCGTATAATATCACTTTAAATATTTTGAAATTTAATATCACTTCACAATATCTAACATTCGTAAAAATTTAAATTCTAATTTACAAGAACTTTTGACAAGATCTCTTAAAATTCAGTGAAAGTTCTTGAAATTCTTAGAAACATCTTAAAATTCCACGAAATCCCTTCAAATTTGTTAATATTTCATGAAATTCCTTCAATTTTCACTGATTTTTTTTTAAATTCCTCAAAATCCTTTGAAATATGTACTTTAAATTCCTCAAAAAACTTCAAAATCTTTTAAAATTTCTAAAAATCTCTTAAAATTTAAAGTAATCCTTTAAAATTCCATAAAACATTTTCAGAATCTCGTGAAATTCTTTACAATTCCCTAAAGTGCATTAACATCTCTAAAAAAAACTCTTGAAATAAAAAATTTCACAAAATTTTTTAAAAATCAAAAATGACTTGAAATTTTTTTTAATTCTATGAGGACTATTAAAATTCCTTAAAATAATTTTTAAAATGTCAAAATTACTTACTATTTTTACAAGCTTCTTAGATTCCTTTAGAATTCCACGAAAAACTTTAAAATCCTTAAAATACGTAAAAAACTTTTATAATATTTGAAAACTGTTCAAAATTCCCTAAAATTCCAGAAAATCTTCAGAAAATCATAAAAGTCTTGTGAAATCCTTTAAAATTCCATGAGGATCATTAAAATCCTTTAAAATTACTTTTAAAAATCAAACTTTCTTAAAATTCTTAAATGCTTTTTAAAATCCTTTAAAACTCTACAAGGAACTTTAAAATTCCTTAAAATTCCCTAAACTTCATTAAAAATGTGTTGAAATTTCATGAAGTCCTTTTAAAATTCATCTAAATCTTTTAAGTATTATACAAATCTCTTGTAATCCTTCAAAATTCCTAAATACCGCTTAAAAATTTTATAAATGATTGAAAATCTCTTGGAATCATTAGAAACCTAGAGAATCTCAGAGAATACCTGGAAATTATTTATAATCCTTCTTATAATATCAATATTATATATATATATAATATCAATCAATATAATCCTTTATAATATCAATTTCTATTTTCCCTTACAACTACTTGCATTTCCCTGACTTCCCTGACATGTGGTCACCCTGCTCTAATTTAGATTTTTCAAAAAAATCTTTTCCAGCACAATAGAGCAAAAATTGAGCACAATTCAGCACAAAATTATTTTTGAGAAAACCAAAGATGGCGGTGCCAACTTCCTGGACATATTAAATGCAGAAAAACTTACTTCATTGTCAAGAAGACTGGTCAGCACCTTAATGAATTTATCTCCACCCTCTTCCACGTCAAACTGATCACTGGTGACAGCTGAACATTCTTCATTATCTGTGTATAATCGTACAGTCCTGTTGCGTTTGCTTCTATCAATTGCGCCTTCCTCCTCTGCCTGAGCAATATCGAAAAATTCCAAACCAAAACGCATAAGTAGATCGAAAATAGATTTTAGTGCGGTGACCCACAGTTTTGTCTCTTCTGGATAAATCGAAAATTGTAAAAAGAACATCGTGAAGTATTTCTTCGCCAGTTCTCCATCTAGTTGGCAGCAAATTGCCACTGCCTTAAGCGCTAATTCGTGAACGTTGATATCCGGATGCTAAAAAAATTATTTCATTAATGAAACTGTGAAAATATATTTTCTGGAGCTATCAGCTGTTATCTACCCTGCTAAAAATGCTAGATAGAATCCGATAGAGACGGATAGAATTCGGAATTTCTGCGCATCTATCCGGATTTTTATACGGTATTTGTGTCTGGTTTTAAATCTGGTTCTATGTGGAACACGTTCGGTGTATATAATTTTTCCTATCTGGTTTTTATCCGGTTTTATACGAAATTTTTTCGGTGTCCATTAAAGCCTTATACGGTTTTCATCAAATTCTATCCGGATACTTATAAGGTTTTTGTGTACGACATTTAATACGGTTCTATGCGGAAATTAGTCGGTATGTACTATTTTTACAGAGTGGCTACAAGATTCAATTTTTTCATTTCCCTGACATTTCCCTGACTTTTAGACAAATTTCCCTGACAGAAAAATATTAAAAATGCGAACAAAGTTTCTGTAAAAATACTATTGAAATTTAAAAAAAATTTCGTATAATATCACTTTAAATATTTTGAAATAACTTAAAAATACTTAAAATTCGTAAAAATCTCTAAAATTCAAGACAAATTTGGAAGTCACTTAAAATTTATTTAAATTTCTTGAAATTCCTAGAAACATCTTAAAATTCGATTTGTTAATATTTCATGAAAACCTTTAAATCTTCACCAATTGTTTTAAAATTCCTCAAAATAATTTCAAATACTTCAAATTCCTCAAAACACTTCAAAATCTTTTAAATTTCTTACAATCCTTCAAAATTCCACAAAATCTTTTAAAAATCTTTTCAAATATTTCATAATTCCACGAGGAACTTTAATATCTCTTAAAATGCGTCAAAATCTCTTAAAATTATTGGAAACGTATTGAAATCCCTTTAAATTCGCTGAAAACTTTTTAAATTTCTAGAAACATCTCAAAATTTCTTAAAATTACACTATAATATTTAAAATCATATAAAATGTCATAAATTCTTTAAAATCTATTAAAATTCCATGAAATCCTTTACAATTTCACAAACTCTTTCACGAATCATGAAAATCTCATGAAATACTTTGAAATACAATAAGGAACTTTAAAATTCCCTGAAATACATTAAAATCTGTAAATAAAAATTCTTGGAAACAAAAACCTCACAAAATCCTTCAAGAATCAAAAATAATTTTTGAAATTTTTTATTAATTCCACGAGGAGTATTTAAATTCCATAAAATCATTTTAAAAATGTGCAAAGTTCTTAAAATTTTTACAAGCTTCTTAAAATTCTTTACAATTCCACGAAAAACCTTAAAACCTTTTAAAATACGTAAAAATCTCTTAAAATCCTTGAAAACCTCTTGAAATTCCCAAAAATTCTACAAAATATTTTATAAATCATAAAAATCTTGTGAGATTCTTTAAAATTTAAATCAAATCCCCTAAAATCACTTTTAAAAAATCAAAATTTCTTAAAATTCTTACAAGCCTTTTAAAATCCTTAAAAATTCCCCAAAATCTTTTAAAAATCTCTTAAAATATTTCAAAATTCCACGGGGAACTTTAATGTCTCTTAAAATGCGTCAAAATCTCTTAAAATTATTGGAAACTTATTAAAATCTATTAAAATTCCATAAAAACATTTTAAAATTGACAACATTTCTTTAAAATTTTACAAGCTTCTTAAAATTCTTCAAAACCTCTTGAAATTCCATGAAATTCTACAAAATCTTTTATAAATCATAAAAAATCTTTTTAAATTACTTAAAATCTCTTTAAATTATTAAAAGCTCAAAGAATTACAAAGAATGCCTGGAAATTCTTTATAATCATTCGAAAGTCTTGGAAAGTTTCTAAAATTCCATAAAAACATTTTAAAATTGACAACATTTCTTTAAATTTTTACAAGCTTCTTAACATTCTTCAAAACCTCTTGAAATTCCATGAAATTCTACAAAATCTTTTATAAATCATAAAAAATCTTTTTAAATTATTTAAAATCTCTTTAAATTATTAAAAGCTCAAAGAATTACAAAGAATGCCTGGAAATTCTTTATAATCATTCGAAAGCCTTGGAAAGTTTCTAAAATCTGTTAAATAAATTATAAAATCTATATATGCAATACGACATAAATAACATAGTTAGCATAAATATCCATTTCTATTTTCCCTGACAACTACTCGCATTTCCCTGACATTTCCCTAATTTCCCTAACTTCCCTGACATGTGGCCACCCTGTTCTCCCATCTGGTATTTTATCCGGTTATCAGGATGGCCACAAGATTCAATTTTTTAATTTCCCTGACATTTCCCTGACTTTAAGACAAATTTCCCTGACAGAAAAGTATTAAAAATACGTATAAATTTTCAATAATAATACTATTGAACTTTTTCAAAAATTTCGTATAATATCACTTTAAATATTTTGAAATATAAAATCACTTCACAACATCTAACATTCGTAAAAATCTCTCGAATTTACAACAACTTTTAAAAAGATCTATTAAAATTCACTGAAATTTCTTGAAATTCCTAGAAACATCTTAAAATTCCACAAAATCCCTTCAAATTTGTTAATATTTCCTGAGATCCTTTCAATTTTCATTAGTCTTTTTAAAATTCCTCAAAATCCTTTGCAATACTTTAAATTCCAAGAAAAAATTCAAAATCTTTTAAAGTTCCTAAAAATCTCTTAAAATTTCCTGTAATCCTTTAAAATTCCATAAAACATTTTCAGAATGTCGTGAAATATTTTTAAATTCCACGAGGAATTTTAAAATCTCTTAAAATGCAAAAAAATTTCTTTAAATTATTGAAAACCTGTTGAAATCCCTTAAAATTCGCTGAAATCTTTTGAAATTCCTAAAAACATCTTAAAATATCTTAAAATTCCACTATAAACTATTTAAAATTCCATAAAATCCTTTACAATTATTTTACAAAATCGTTTACAAATCATAAAAATCTCGTGAAATTCTTTAAAATTCCTTAAAGTGCACTAAAATCTCTAAAAAAAAATCTTGAACTAAAAAATCTCAAAATCTTTTAAAAATCAAAATGACTTGAAATTTTTTTAAATTCTACGAGAACTATATTAAAATTCCTTAAAATCATTTTTAAAATGTCAAAATTACTTTCAATTTTTACAAGCTTCTTAAAATCCTTTAGAATTCCACGAAAAACTTTAAAATCCCTTAAAAACATAAAGATTTCTTAAAATTCTTGAAAGCCTCTTGAAATTCCTTAAACTTCTACAAAATCTTTTATATATCATAAAATTTTGTCATAAAATCTCTTAAAATTCTTACAAGTTTCTTAAATTCCTTTATAATTCCAAGAAAAACTTTTAAATCCCTTAAAATACGTAAAAAAAACTTTTATAATTTTTGAAAACTTTTTAAAATACCCTAAAATTCCACAAAATCTTTAGAAAATCATAAAAATCTCGTGAAATCCTTTAAAATTTCTCAAGGAAATTTAAAATTCTTTGAATTCCTTAAAAAAATCTCTTAAAATTTCATGAAGTCCTTTTAAAATTCAACTAAATCTTTTAAATATTATACAAATCTCTTGTAATCCCTTAAAATTCCTAGAAACCGCTTAAAATTTTTTAAATTATTGAAAATCTCTTGGAATCATTAGAAACCTAGAGAATCTCAGAGAATACTTGTAAATTATTTATAATACTTCGAAATCTTTGGATAGTTTCTAAAATTTGTTAAATAAATTATAAGAGTTATATATATAATACGACAAAAATAACATACCCAGTGGGCAAAAAATTGAAAGAAGTTTTTAAAACGTCCTAAAAACGTCCTAAAACCGTCCTATGTCAGGCCAAAAAACGTCCAATGCTCCAAAGACGTTTTTAGGACGTATTTGGAACATTGGACGTTTTTTGGCCTGACATAGGACGTTTTTAGGACGTTCTAAAAACTTCTTTCAATTTTTTGCCCACTGTTATACTTACTTCAAGACTATCGAGAACCATATTGTCCAACATAATTCTCAAGGTAGGAACAAGTGATGTGATAGAAGTACTTTGCATCATCGTGCACATAATTTCGAGGCAAATAGTCATCGTTTGGGAGTCGTTCTTTTCTTTCTCTTCTCCGACGTCATCGATGACCATAGGAACAATGGGGTCTTCTGAAAGATTTTCAATTTCCCCAGTAATCTTCTGAATTTCAACATTCAATTCTTCAGCTTTTAAATAACTTTTATTTTGAATTGCGTTGTATTGATCTTCTTTCAGTTCTAAGAGTTTCACTTTCAACTTCGCTTTCTGAAAGACGATTTCAACATGAAAAATTATTTTCAATCAAATGATACCATCAAAATTATATTAATATACAAAACTTATCAACTCACCAACATCACTCTTTGATTCACCTCATCATCAGTCAACTGAGGTACTTCCTGCGTCTGAGTTTGTTTCGAAGGTCTACGCAGTTCATTAATAACTTCCGCCAAAGCCGCAACTCTACTATCAACGTCTGGAATAACTTCGTCTAAATACTCTACAATACATTGGACGATTTTATCAGAGCAATGTTCATGCATTAGAGTATCCAGTATCAATGAACGCAAGTTTTCTCTTCCGCACTCATCAGACAGGTCATAGAGTTTAGTCATTTCGAAAAGCTGGCAAAGCATGAACTGATTCATTGTTCGCTCCCAAATCTCAAGCTGCTTTGAACTGATTGTTGTAAGAAGTTCTCTGATGTACGAACAAAATTTTGAAAGCTCTGGCATGATATCATCCAGTTCATCGGTGAGACCTTCGTGTTTTATATGCTCTGCTACGCATCGCCAAAAGAGAATATTTTCGCAGCTAATTTTATCGATTGGAATGAGTCTTGTCTGCACATCTACTGGTAGTTGCTCGAGTAAAATCTTGATTTCGGAAGTCCTAAAAAAGTTAAATTACAAAATTTAAAAGTTTAATTACTCAATTTTAAGGCATTCTAAAAATAAATTTTATCCTAACTTAAAAAAGAGATGTTACCAATATATCGAACACATTGTTGTCGAAAACCTGATAGGTTCCTTTCGAAATTGCGCAAATTGGTGTGAACGTATCGAATTTGAAAACAATCTTCAGACTATTTTCGTTGTCAAAACGATTACTAATAAAAAGGTTATATAAAGATAGAAAATAATTTAAAGTAATAAAAATAATTATTTTGATGTGAATAATAAATTATTAGTGAAGCAAAAAAATATCAGAATTATGAGATTTTATGGGATTATAAAGTAATTTTAAGGGATGTGACTATATATTTTGTGGAATTTTAAGTAGGTAATTTGAAAAACTTTTAAGAGATTTTCAGGAATTTTACAAAATTTCACTGAATTTTAAGATATTTTAATATATTTAATGAGATTTCATAGAACCTTGAATAATGTTAAGGGATTTAAAAGGGTTTTATGAAATTTATTGAGATTTTAAAAATATTAATTGATTTCACAGTATTTCGAGGAATCTTATGAAATTTCAAAGGATTTTACGAAATTGCCTGAAATTTTAAGTAATTTTCAGAGATTTTACGATATTTTATAGGATATTAAGTTATTTTAACGACTTTTGTGATTTCACGGAATTTACGAGATTTCATTGGATTTTTAGGAATTTCGGGAGATTTCATGTGATTTTAAGTAACTTTGTGGGATTTGATGGTATTTTTGTGGAAACTAAGTAATTTTAAGGTATTTTAAGGTATTTTATGATATTAAGGAATTTCAAGGACTTTTATTTTCAGAAATTTTAAGAGATTTATTGAGACTTAATGGGCTTTTGAGTAATTTTAAGTAATCTCAAGTGATTTTACGAAACTTAAAAGAATTTCATAAGATTTTAAGTAATTTTAAGGGATATAATAAAAGATTGTCGAATTTTAAGGAATATCAAGGAATATGAAGTGAATTTATAAAATTTAAAGGACGTTCATCAGATTCTGAATTTTAATACTCTTCATGACATTTCATGGGATTTTAAATAATTTTGAAGAGACTCAAGGGATTTTACGAAATTTCAGTTGATTTTCAGGAATTTTAAGAGTTTTAATGAGATTTCATAGTATTTTAAGTAATTTTAAGGGATATAACGATAGGTTGTGGAATTTTAAAGAATATCAAGTAATTTTACGAAATTTAAAGGACTTTAACCAAATTTTAGAGGATGTTAAAGGGATTTTAAGATATTGTACACGATATTAAGTAATTTAAAAGACTTTCAGGGTGGCCACAAGGTTCAATTTTTCAATTTCCCTGACATTTCCCTGACTTTCAAACAAATTTCCCTGACAGAAAAGTATTAAAAATACGTATAAATTTTCAATAATAATACTATTGAAATTTTTCAAAAATTTCGTAAAATATCACTAAATATTTTGAAATCTAATATCACTTCACAATATTTAACATTCGTAAAAATCTCTCGAATTTACAAGAACTTTTGAAAAGATCTCTTAAAATTCATTGAGATTTCTTGAAATTCTTAGAAACATCTTCAAATTCCACGAAATCCCTTCAAATTTGTTAATATTTCATGAGATTCCTTCAATTTTCACTTATCTTTTTAAAATTCCTAAAAATCTCTTAAAATTTCCAGTAATCCTTTACAATTCCCTAAAGTGCATTAAAATCTATTAAAAAAAAACTCTTGAAATCCCACAAAATCCGTTAAAAATTAAAAAAAGACTTGAAATTTTTGTAAATTCTATGAGGACTATTAAAATTCCTTAAAATCATTTTCAAAATGTCAAAATTACTTACAATTTTTACAAACTTTTTAAAATCCTTTAGAATTCCACGAGAAACTTTAAAATCCCTTAAAATACCCAGATTTCTTAAAATTTTTGAAAGCCTCTTGAAATTTCTTAAACTTCTATAAAATCTTTTATAAATCATAAAAATGTTGTGAAATCCTTTAAAATTCCACGAGGAAAATTTAAATTCTTTAAAATCACTTTAAAGTAATTAAAATTTTTTAAAATTCTTACAAGA
>CAJFCO010018442.1:311140-338018 GCA_904066015.1 Synergus gifuensis | reverse complement strand
ATATATATATATATTTTTATTTAAGCGACACAAAATATAAAATATATAATTTTAGAGATAATATTTAATTCGATGGGTATTAAAAAATCACTGTCAATTGTTTTTGATTGGGGGGGGGAAATAACTATATTGCCGCCCCGTCAAAATTTACGCGGGGGGCAGCTACCCCTCCTGCACCCCTGGTTGCTACGCTATTGATAAGAAGCGCGCTAATACGAACACGTTTTCCTTATTGATGGAATTTGATATTTCTAATAATTTTTGTGGAATTGGAAAGGATGAAGAAATTTTAAATGTTATCGTACAGTTTTAAGGAATTTCAAGAGATTTTTCTGATATTAAAAATATTTTGTAGAATTTTTCATGATTGCAGATAAATTTTTGAGGATTTCTAAGAATTTTTCGATAATATTTCCACGCATTTTAATGAATTTGAAAACATTTTAAGAATGTTAAGGTTTTCATGAATTTTAACGGATTCGAATAAATTTTTATGATTTGTAAAATATTTAGTAGAATCTTAAAGCATTTCGAAAAAAATCGTAAAATATTAAGGGATTTGAGGATATTTTTCTGAGTTTTAAACGAATTTGTGGAAATTTTAAGGATTTCATGGAATTTTCAGAGATTTTTGAGTATTCTAATGAATTTTTTTGTCATTTTGATAAGTTTTAAGGGATTTTGAAGGTTTTTGGTAAATTTTAAGAGATTTCAAACGGTTTCAAGAAATTTTAAAGTATTTAAGTACTTAAGTATTTAAAAATCATGAAAATCTCTTTACTTCTCTTAAATTTAGGAAAATTCAAGAGATTTTCATAATTTTTATAAGAATGTTAGTAAAATTTTAAAGGATTTCATGGAATTTGATGAAATTTATAATAATTTTTGTAGATTTGAAAGGATAAAGAAATTTTAAATCTTATCGTACAGTTTTAAGGATCTTCAAGATATTTTCTTGATATTAAAAATATTTTGTCTAATTTTTCATAATTGCAGGGAAATTTTTGAGGATTTCTAGGAATTTTTGGATAATATTTCCACGCATTTCAGCGAATTTGAAAACATTTTAAGAATGTTAAGGTTTTAATGAATTTTAGAACATTCGAAGAGATTTTTAAGATCTGTAAAATATTTAGTAGAATTTTAAAGTGTTCCGAAGAAAATGGTAAAATATTAAGGGATTTGAGGATATTTTTCTGAGTTTTAAAAGAATTTGTGTAATTTTTAAAGATTTCATTGAATTTTAAGAGATTTTTGAGAATTCTAAGGAATTTTTTTGTCATTTTGATAAGTTTTAAGGGATTTTGAAGGTTTTTGGTCAATTTTAAGAGATTTCAAAAGGTTTCAAGAAATTTTAAAGTATTTAAGTAATTAATTATTTAAAAATCATGAAAATCTCTTGACTTCTCTTAAATTTAAGAAAAGTCAAGAGATTTTCATGATTTGTATAAGAATGTTAGTAAAATTTTAAAAGATTTCATGGAATTTGATGAGATTTCTAATAATTTTTGTGGATTTGAAAGGATATAAAGCAGAAATAAATATAAAGAAATTTTAAATGTAAAGGCAAAATTTTATCGTACAATTTTTGAGGAATTTTAAGAAGTTTTTTTTAGGAATTTAAAGCGATTTTCATGAATTTTTAAGTATTGCAAAAGGTTAAAAAATTTTTTAAAATTTTTACGATTTCATGGAATTTTTAGATAGTTTCGCGCATTTTAAAGAAATCACACGAAATCACATGCAATCACGTTAATTCATTTGAATTTTCTTGAAATCTCCTGAAATCAATGAAATCTTTTGAAGTTATTTGAATTCATATGAAGATACATAAAGTCACATGAATTCATTTGAATTTTCTTGAAATATTCTGAAGTCATTCAAATATCCAAAAATATCTTGAAGTCAAAAATAGGTGTAGACTAGGGTGGCCCAAAAATGAATGGCAAACATATTTTTGATTACAGAGTCTTGATCCCCCCACGTTGTTTCTAAATCCGAAAAAAAGAAATGTCATATATATATATTTTTTAATTTTGATTTTAAAACGTGCCTATTTTAACTTGAAGTTTCCCATGTAAATTGCATGGAGAAAAATCACTTTTTGGAGTTATTGGAATAATTTTTCAGGGCCAGAATCATAATTAATAATTATAATTAATAATCATAATTAAATCATAATTTTTCAGTTTCAGAATCAGCCTAGGGTGAAAACGGCCGTAGATGAGTGCGGTCATGAATGGGGGGATGAGTGTAGCTAAGATAATTGCAAAAAAACATGAGTTTTATGGCTTTTTCATACGGTTTCACCATGAAAATCGACTAGTTGCTAATTTTCACTATCATTTTCATAAATAAGCATGCCAAAATACATTATAATTATATGAAGACCCAAGAAAATCAGAGGTTTATACTATTCGGAACTTCACCCTTAAAAATTTTTTAAATTACAAATAACCATAACTTTCTTAATATTCAATTAAATGCATTAATACAGGTTAATTAATTTAATTCAATTAAATGCATTATTACAGGTCAATCAATTCGCTTTTCAACACAAGGAATCTTTCTTTCCTTTACATAAACTTAGAATTTTAATTATTTGAGAACTTATAATCGAAAAATGAATTTTAAAAAAATTATAAATGTACATAAAAATTGTAAAATTTATATAAAATTTAATTCCTGACTTTCGAAGACAAATTTCGTATCCCCTCGTAAAATTCCATAGATTCCTAAATTATAATTTTTCAATCGATGCTATGTATTTTTCGGAAAAAAATTAGAGCAGGACTTCCTTTTATTCGCAATCATTAGTGACAATAGGACTCTTTGTTGCGAAAGGGTCGGTAAACTTAACAGGCCAAGAGAGGAAACAAAGGCGCTTAAGGTGTAGTGGCACACTGGAAGGGGAAGGTACCTAGGTACTCAGCCCTGAAACGGGAATCGCCCGAAATGAAAATACATATGTAAATTCAAAGGCAAATTCAGACAATGCTTATAGTAAAATTTCCAAAGAGAGGACCTCAAGAGTATAGAAAATAAAGTGACAATTTAGGATTAATAGCAAACCAACACGCTCACGATTATTTGTTCTACTCAGGGGCGGCTCCAGGGGGGTTTATGGGGTTCAACCCCGCTTGAAACTTTTGACATTGTATATCTGACATAATAATAATAATAGTAATAAACATACAAAAAGTCGATGTATTGTCCATGGATATTTTAACCCCCCCCCCCCCTTAATATTTTTCTGGATTCGCCCCTGGTTCTACTTCTTACAACTTCAAGTTATTCAAAAGCCAATCTGTACACTCGAATCTCCCAATATCAACCTTCCCAATATCGACAATCTCCCAATATCGACCGCATTCCTTTCTCATTATCAACCTGCAGGTACCTCAAATATCACTGGATACACTGCGCATGAGTTGCGCGCTCGGAATCTGATTGGTTGCTATTCGCGCGCAATTTAAAATGCTAAAAAATAGTATTTATGTGCAATACGCATGCGCAATTAATATGACGCATGCGCAATTGGTGTGCCATTTGAGAAGAGAAATTTCGTTGATGTTGGGAAAGCGTCTGGTCTGGATTTCGTCGATATTGGGAGATTCGAGTGTACCGGCGTAATTTCGCTGATTAAAATTTAGAGAGGGAATTTTAAGGGATTTTAAATGTTTTGAAATTTTGAGGAATAATACTAATTCTAAGAATTTTAAAAGATTCCAACGAATTTTAAGTGATTTCGAATTTTAAGAGAACTCAAGAGATTTTTAAGATTTTTAAAAGATATAGAATTTTTAAGAATTAAGATGTAGTTAACCAGATGTTAAATGTGGAAAAGTTTTCCTCGTAATGTAGTAAGTGTATTTGTAAAAGGGTTTTTATTTCCTTGTAGGTCAGACGAACCGATTGGAAGATGAATTTCATCCCTTCGTTCGGGTCGGAAATAATTTGGTTCTTTCTTCCAGTGAAGAATAGGAAAGCAAATAGACTCCTGTTTTTCTTTTTCACCAGATCTTTTCACCGACCTACCCTCTTCTCTCTCCCCTTGCACTTGAAGTTCGATGGGAGTAAGGCGAAGACAAATCAGAAAAGCAAGATCTAATAAAAGAAAAGAAACGAGGATCAGCCGGCGTCCGAGGAAAAGATAGCGGATAGTGCAGTTCAGTATACGTGCACGAGTTTTAGGATGGGCTAGGTATCATCCTTTATTCAAACGTTCTTTCAGCAGAAGCAACGCTCCCTTTCCCGCGTCTTTTCAATGAATACTAAAAGTTTCTGAATGCCAAGCCGCCTCTGATATTAGTTATACTTAATTCAAGACACGAGACTGTGGGAGTTGATGAGCAACGAGAGGAAAACGAGAGAGGGAGGCATGAGAGCAGTTTGGTTTGAATGGTGGGGTTCAAAGGTTGACTCCTCTTTTAATGGCGCCTTGCCAGCTAAACCGCTATATTCTATTTTTTTAATTTAAATCCATCACGTGCAACTTATATTAACGAGTGAGCTCGTAAACCGTTCCACCTGTGCCTCCGGCATATCCTCTCTCAGCTCTTTTCCACTCCCATTTTATTCCCGTCCATAAGTCTTGTTCATTCTTTTTCGCCTGTGTTTTCTTCCACTGCGTTTTAACTTTAATATCAAAGACAAAAAGTAGTTTGGAAAAGGGCCTGTATGGGAAAATTTCGTGGCGCTGCAATGGCTCTGTCTAGTCTGTCTATACTTCCGCGCGATAGCCTAGCTGATCTGTTGAGGCGCATGAATATTCCCTAAATTCTATTTGTCATAAATCCCATTCGACCGAATTTCATATTATCCAATCATCAATCGCTCGAATTTCTATGCACCCGATTTATTATTCTAGCTAATCTCCGTTGCTCCGAATTCACAAAAACCCTAATTTCTATATACCCGAATTTTCTATGGACCTAATTTCTAATTGTCCGAATTACTATTCAACCTAATATCCGTTTTCCCTACTTTATACTTGTCCTAACTTCAAATTCACCGACTGACCATTTAACCTACGTTCTTTTTGCTCGAATGAACATTCTACCTATATAACCTCATTTCGCCCGAACGGTAATCTTTCCTAATTTTCAATATCCAGAATTTTCAAATGCCAGAATTTCCATGTAACAGAAATACCATTTGGCCGACACTATTTCAATATGAGTTTCCCAACTTAGAATCTAACTATCTACACCTACTTAGTCGGTAAGTAGGTATAGATACTTACCCTTTGATACTTCTTTCTCACCAGTGAAATGCGCGAGTTATTCAAATCCCGTTGATAATATTTGACAATTTTGAAGTGTTGGAGGCAAGTAAGGAATATGTAATTAATTATTATTTAGATTTAATTGACTTCAGGGGTGCGATTCTGTAATTTCACTTTCACTTTCACCTGACTTCACGTCGTGAATTTACAAATACAAAATTGAGAAAAAAGAAAAATTGAAATCCGCCGTGAATTTTGACAAGACCTGAAGTGAGGTGAAAGTGAAAGTGAAATTACAGAATCGCACCGCAGGAGATTTCAAGAGAAAATTCAAATTAATTCATGTGTGACTTCAAGTGAATTCATGTGATTTCATGGGACTTAATATACGAATTCAAATTACTTCAGACGATTTCATTGACTTCAGGAGATTTCACTGATTTCAGGAGATTTCAAGAAAATTCAAATGAATTCACCTGACTACAAGTAAATTCAAGTGAATTCAAATAACTTCAAAAGATTTCACTTCAGGATATATTTTACTGAGTTCAGGAAATTTCAGATTTCAAGAAAATTCAAATGAATTCACGTGATTTCAAGTGAATTCATGTGACTTCATGTAACTTCATATGAATTCAAATGACTTTAAAAGATTTCACTGACTTCAGGAGATTTCAAGAAAATTCAAAAGAATTCACACGTGTGACTTCAAGTAAATTCATGTAAATTCATGTGACTTAAAATATGAATTCAAGTGACTTCAGGAAATTTCATTGATTTAAAAAGATTTCACTGACTTCAGGAGATTTCAAAAAAATGCAAATAAATTCACGTGACTACAAGTAAATTCACGTGACTTGAAGTGAATTCAAATGACTTTAAAAGACTTCACTTCAGGATATTTCACTGATTGTGAGTTCAGGAAATTTCACATTTCAAGAAAATTCAAGTGAATTCATGTGATTTCATGTGATTTCATGTGATCTAATATATGAATTCAAATGACTTCAGAAGATTTCATTGACTTCAGAAGATTTCACTGACTTCAGGGGATTTCAAGAAAATTCAAATGAATTAAAATGCGCGAAACTATCTAAAAATAACATGAAATCGTTTAAAATTCTTAAAAATTTTTTAATCTTTTGAAATTCATAAAAATTCATGAAAATTTCCTTTAATTTCCTTTAATTTCCTTTCCAAAAATCATCCAATTTTTATGAGGAATAACTAATCTCAACTATTTGAAGTTATGTTTGCGTTTTCTCAACGGAAATGAATATTTTTACGTAAAAATCATCCAATTATAATGAGGATTAACTAATCTCAACTATTTGAGGTTGTGTTTGAGTTTTCTCAACGGAAATGGATGCTTTTAAGTACAAATCATCATATATATACATATATAATATATATATATATATATATATATATATAATCCTAATATACATATATAATCATAAATTGTTAGCTTGTTTTCTATGTATACTCTTGAGGTCTTCTTGAAAATTCCAGTATAATAGACATTGTCTGAATTTGCCTTTGAATTTACATATTTCCATTTCAGGATAAAGAACGTCCTTTACCTTACTTCGGTGTACATCAAGTAGTTAATACATTTATGATTTCGAAACATTTGTCTTTAGGTTTGCCATTTTTAAATATGAAAGATTATTTTTCTTTGTTCCTGTTAGCTTCAATCTTTTAAGCTGCCAAGATCTGTACTCAGATTTTCTTTCTAATCTTTGTGATCATTCGTCTCATTGATTTATTGAGGGCAGCTAGTCTTCGAATTTGTCAAAATGACCATTTAATACTTTTATACTTACTAGCTACCTTGACCTATCTCTACCAAAGTATCTTCTCCTCCTTACTCCTCCTACGCAAATTTCATCCTCTCCTTCAATTTAAACTTTACCTCCATAGATCTTGTAATTATACCTGTAATTTTTTGAGTAAGACCTTCTGATACCGTTTGACCATCGATAGAGTAACAAGCTCATGTTATTTGACTTTGAATTCTGTATCATATCACCTATTTTGAGAAATGATTAAAATTTGCTTCGGGAAAGAGAAAATTGAACGCTGTTGAGTGTCATTCTCACTTATTAAGAAACTGTAGCAATCGGAAGAAGGTCTTCACATCAAAAATATTTATCTCAACCCCACCTATTTTGGATAGCAGAGAACATCTCAGCAAAGCAGTGGGGCATCAGACTAGGCATTAAATCAACGTCTGAGTAAGTGAATTAATTCTTATTTTAGTTGGGTTATTGCGATATCGTCAATGGAAAACCCTTATTGCGCCCTACGAGCAATTATTATTATCACGTCCAGGGGCAACTGCATATTACAAAAAAATCACGATGTTTTTTTGTAATATCTACAAAAAATTTCCTCACCTGTGAGATCATCGAACCAAATAATGATGATTTTTGGGAAAAAAAATGAAAAAAAATCTAACAAGGTACATCTGAATTAATTATGTATCTATGAGTCCATGATTGATAGTAATTAGAGAAAGATATTGAAAATACATTAATTTTATATTTATAATGGAATTTCAGATTCTACATGGATTGCCTCCTTCCGGAAATTGTAAATCCTCAGTTTCCAAAGCGTTTGGAGAAAGGGGACATCAAAGACCCTTCGGAAAGAGGACATAGAATTAAAAAATTAAACAGGAAAAAGAATCCCTCTATTACATAGAAAAACCTTGTGTAAATTTTTACTGATTATTAGTTGTATTTCATTATTTCACTAATTTGCATTAACATTAATTTTTTATGGATGAATATTGTTAATGCAAATAAATTAATGTTTTAACACTGTTTATAGTTTAAAATACAATCAATACAAAAATTCGTTCAATTGAACGTTCAAAACTTTTGGTACATGTGAGTGAATGTACATTGTACATTGTTTTAGTTTTAGTTTCCCCATGAAAGGAAATTTTGGGTTTGACTCTCAATACACTGTTTCTAGTTTTTTTTTTTAGTTTTTTTTTGCGACTTTTCACTAATTGGCGATATTATTTCTGTAATTATTGATTCAAATTTTGAACTTGCATTAAAAATTATTGTGCCCAAGAAACAAGAAGTGAAGCCTAGTGATAATTCCAGGACTTCAAATTATACTGAAATAAAAATACGCAATTAATACAAAAATAAAGTAATCTTTCCTTCTCATCCATATTCTTCACCTAATAATATATTCACAACATCGTTTCTGAATGACAGTGACAAATTCATTCCATCCATTCAGTTATACGCATAATGATCTGGCTTAGCAGGTGTTCGTCACTTTCTCTCATCAGGTATACATCGTCCATGATTCAATTTTGCACAGAAATAGTTCTTCTGCACAAACGTTTTGCACGGTTCAAATTTCAAACCAAGCAATCCAGACGAAGAGTTTGAGTTCGACTTAAATTTAAGTTGGTTTAAGCTCGATTCAGGATTCTTGATTCGTATTCTGTCCTTAATCTTAAGCATGAGAGAATTCAATAAGGTACAAGAATGTCACCCATCAATAATAAAAGAGGACCATAAAGTGAAACATCTCTCCTGTTTAGAAATTATTTACGGACCTCCTGGACTTTGGTTTAAAGGAAAGGAAAAAAAATGACGGATGATTCATAAACAGTTAATTTATGTTTTCCATTCAAAAGTCATCCTTGATCCTTCTTCATGATTTCACTCCTGCCGTGCACCCGAAGGATCTTTTTACACATTCGCTTTCTTTTTTTTTTCTTCTATTTTTCACCGAATATTCGACAGGGCATTCAGTGACCTACTTCGGCCCTTTTACCTTTCATCCCTTTCAGTGATCTTTACATTTTTCCAAACACAGTCTATTCGCAGGAAAATTTTCTTAGAAAAGAGAGAACGGGGTGCTTGTCTTTCTCGATTTTTCTTTTCGAGTTATCATATCTAACAACATTGATGTTACTATATATATATTATATGCATATTGAAAATATCAAATACATTGTTGTTGAAAAACTGAATGGTTTTTTGAAAATGCGCGAATTGTGTGAATGTTAAGAATTTGAAAACTATTTGCAGATTATTTTCATTGTCAAAACAATTGCTGTCAAAAAGTTTATATGTTAAGACAGAGAATACGAATTTTAATAAATTTATTTATATTTTTAAAATATCGAAGGATTTCGAGGTATTTCACAGAATTTCATGAAATATAATGATTTTTAGAAAATTTAAGGGATTTTACCAGTTATTGCAGTTTTGTAGAATCGAAATAAATTTAATGGAATTTGGCGAGATTTCATTGAATTTTTAGGAATTTAAAGAAATTTAATGAGATTTAATAGGATTTTGAGTTATTTTGAAGGTTTAAAAGATAATAATATATTTTACGAAATTTTAAATAATTTTAAGAAATATCAATAAGTTGTTTTACAAAATTTAAATAAATTTCATGTCATTTTAAGAAATTTGAAGGATTTAACAATAATTTATGAAATTTTAAGTAACTTTAAGGAATTTGACGATATTTTGTGACTTTTTTAGTAATTTTAAAAACTTTTAAGTGATTTCAAGAGGTTTCTATACGAAATTTATTGGAATTTTGAGAAATTTCGAGGGATTTCAAGAGATTTCAAGGGATTTACAAAATTTTTTAAGTAATTTGGCGACATTTTGTGGAATTTAAAAAAGTTTAAGGGATTTTATGATATTTTATGGAATATTAGGTAATTTTAAGAATTCTTAGGGATTTATGAATTTTCGATTTTGAGATTAAGTTTTTAAGATTTTTACAATTTTAAGGCTTATCGAATTAAGAATTTCCGATTTTTACGTATTTTGAGACTTTTAATTAACCCTTGCTTGCCACATCTCTGTGGAGTAACACGCTTGCCAGACTGGGGTGTCGGCCACCCCAGCCATAAAAACTGTAATAAAAAATTAACTATTGGATATTTTTTTTTTTTTGAAAATTGGTATGGAACTTCTCAAAAGCTTACTTTAAAAGATCACTAAAAAATGTGCGATTTTCTTCATGTTTAGGTACTTAAAATTAAGAAATAAAAAGCCTGGGGTGTAATCCACCCCATAGTGGCAAGTAAAGGTTAAGGGATTTCAATAAGAGATTTTACGAAATTTAAAGGAATTTAATATAATACATAAGATTTTAAGTAATTTTAAGGAATAAGTATAATTATATTTTGTGCAAAAGTGAGAAATTAATCGCGAGAGGATAATAGTTTTGCTATAGTTAAGATTAAATATAAGGTAAAGCACGTGCCTATCATAAAATGCAAATAAACTGACAATTTATGATTAACTGTTGTGTTATTGAATAATTGAATCGAGAGAGTTAGTTGAACGTTTTTTTTACTACAGATAGAAGAAAAAGATGAAGATTTACAAAATTGAAGGTAGGGGCACATGAAAATCTTAGTATGCCTATGTTAATCTAGCTGTCATTACATAAATTTCAAAAAAAAACATGCCGATACGATAATCCAGTCCAAAGTTACCATGGATCAAAAAAAAAGTTGGAAAAACTTTAATAAAATTTAATAAAAAAAAACTATAAATGTATAAAGTTAGTCTCTTTTTGCTTAGCGTATTCGACTAAAAATTATCAACTCAAATAAATTCTCATAGTAAATCACAACTAGTGTTCTATAAGATAGCATTATTCCACTTGCACAAATACATATTCTATTATATATATATCATAATACAATATCCAAGTCATATAATTACAATTCAAGTTTCAAAGAGAGGCTTACCACAATAAAAGACTTAACGCCTACAGATAGTAAAAGCATAAATTCAAAAATTCCCAAATTCAGTTATTTAGCTTGGGTAGCTAAAGAGCTATAGCATTAAACTATAAACATCATCTTAAGAATATAACAACCCGGTCCCTTTAAACTATCTATTAAAGTTTGAAACAAAAAAACGGGAGAAGAATCTTAATTACAAATTACATATTCTACATATCATAATACAAATTACAGTTTAATTTCTGCGCTAGCGTTCTGCCCTTGAATGGAAAAAGTACACAGTTTTTAACGCTCCTTTTGCCTTTGTAGATTCCGGTCTCAATTTTCACAGAGGCAACTCTGTCTTTGCCAGGATGAGCTTCATCCAGCTTCCAGGATGAGATGCGTCCCTTCTTCCCATGATTCCAAGCTGACAATCGTTTGATAACAATACAGCAACGTGGCATAGAGTTGCTTGATAAAAGCTCATTAACGGTTCACCAATTAAAAATTGTCCGGGAGTCAAAGGATGATAATCATTAGGATCGGATAAGAAAGGGGGGGCATAGATCGGAAATTTAAAATAGCTTCACTCTAAATACCTAATAATCCACAGGATTTCGAGGACGTTTCTTTATTGTATTGAAAACTATTTCAGATGGAGATCTATCCTGTAGAAAAGCGAAAAGATCATCGCAAGTTGGACGGTCTAAATTCTTAGATACCTCAAACCATTTATTACGAATAGAAAATTCCATTTCATTCTGTATTAAAACAATAATGAAGTTACCCCAATGCTCAACGGGTTCATCGAGAATTTTAAGAGCTTTAATATGTTTCTGAAAATGATCAAGTAAAGATTCAGCCGAATATACCTCTGTCATATAGGGAATATTTAATAAATCATTAATATGATTTTGTATTCTCTTCTTACACGATTGTAGTAAGTCTCTTTTACCAGATTCCACGCGATCGAATAATTTTCCCCAAAGAAGTTTACGGATGCAATGACATTCGTGGCTTCACCTTTTAAAAGGTCGCGTAAGTGACGAAATTTTGAAATAGGCGATAAATTAGAATTTTTATCAATCATTTCTGTAAATGCGTTGTAGAAATCGAGCCACTTATCGTAATCTCCATTGAAGGATGGTATAAGATCAAGGTAGGGAAATTTATAATCATCAGAGAGTTCATTTTGTAGAATTTAAACATTCTGCTGAATCAGGAGACGACTTTGAAATTGATGAGGAGCCACGTGCGTTATTGTATAAATGTTTAGCGACAGAAATATACGCTTCCAAATATTTCAGTTCGAAGTCATCTCTCACTTCGCAGTCAATTCCATCATCAGATAATTTCCCCTCTCCTAAATCTTCCAATTCTGATTGAACCCTGTAAAATTTTTTGTGAGATTCATCGATCACAGCCGCATATATGATTTAACGTCCTTTAACGTCCAACTTTCATCTATAATTTTCAAAAATTATCCCAAACCAAAAATTCCTAATTTCATTTGATTACTTAAATAATGCTCATTAAAAGATTATTTCTGCTCTTTACAACGGCATATTGATTTATTAAACACATTTAGTTCTTGAAAGTATAAATTTTACAGCAACGAGAAAATTAAATTAAACGAAGGAAAATCCCACAGTATTGCGATCATAAATCTTGTACATTTTTCTCTCTATTACGAAAGAATCGATGATTATCGAGATGATTATCATTACCGGCATCGTAAATTATCTTTCAATCCGATAAATAATCGCCTGATCGCATGAATATGAATTTATAATCGATAATGCATAAATGATGGACGTTTAATTCCAGTGCCTCGAGTTATCATTAAATCATATATTCATAATCGCGATTATTTGATATATTTGCATGCAGCAATACATTCAAGTTGACCTTCTCCTAAAACATACAATTTTTTTCTCAGTATATAATTGTTTTAATAGATAACCAGAATCTTTACAAATACAAAAGAAAAACCAAAGATTTCCTCAAAGGTATATTTTTTTAGATATGGAGAATTAGATAAGAGGACAATTGAATTATAAAATGATAGAATATTACGTGGCAGCCTCAGCAGTCATAGAGTATAACACAAACTTGTTATCGGATACTTTGCATATCCGATCATTCAGATATCCATATGCTGACCACAATAAAATTAATGTTGAATTTCACCGAGTCATACGATACGAAAGTTATGTTGGGGCTAAAGGAGTGAGAGAGCTTTAAATTTAAATATCCTGCCTTGTTTCAGGGGCATTAATTATTTTGACCGTTACGATCGTGCGACCGGAAATCCTACAACTCAGGTCGACCTTCGAGATTATTAAAAAGAGTCCCGCCTTAAGATTTGGCTCTTTTGAGATAGTATCTTTATCTCGCTCCTGGACCGTCGTTTATGTCTTTCAGGATCCTCTGAACGTAAAAAGGAGCCTTCGTCGGACAGGTCACACATATCAATAGGCCTGAAAAAATGGCCATTCATATCAAATTTACAGCTCCTCAATTATAGATTTTTAATGTACTCATAATTTAATCAAGTATTTGAGAAGAATTTCAGAGGTGACTGGAACATGTCCTACAGAAATTGCCTTATTTAAAATGGGGTTCTGATGAGGCCCTGGTCTGGATGTTTCTATTTACAATAAAAATATTTTTATATAATCGTAAATTTAAGGAGCAACAATATAATAGGAATATTTCATTAATAAAAAAGCTTACATTGGTATTTTAAACTTATAATAATGCAAAACCGTGATCTTGTTGAAACTTATGAATTTTTTAAAATTCATTAAAGAGTTTTAAAGAATATCAAGTTCAGAGTGGCCACAAGATTCAATTTTTCAATTTTCCTGACATTTCCCTGACTTTTCCCTGACTTTCAAACAAATTTCCCTGACAGAAAAGTATTAAAAATACGTATAAATTTTCAATAATAATACTATTGAAATTTTTCAAAAATTTTATATATTATCACTTTAAATATTTTGAAATTTAATATAACTTCACAACATTTAAAATTCGTAAAAATCTCTCGAATTTACAAGAACTTTTGAAAAGATCTCTTAAAATTAATTGAAATTTCTTTAAATTCTTAAAAACATCTTAAAATTCCACGAAATCCCTTCAAATTTGTTAATATTTCATGAGATTCCTTCAATTTTTACTAATCTTTTTAAAATTCCTCAAAATCCTTTGAAATATGTACTTTAAATTCCACAAAAAAATTCAAAATCTTTTAAAATTCCTAACAATCTCTTTAAATTTCCAGCAATCATTTAAAATTCCATAAAACAGTTTCAGAATCTCGTGAAATTCTTTAAAATTCTCCAAAGTGAATTAAAATCTATAAAAAAAAATTTTGAAATAAACAATCTCACAAAATCTTATAAAAATTAAAAATGACTTGAAATTTTTTTAAATTCTATGAGGACTATTAAAATTCCTTAAAATCATTTTTAAAAAGCCAAAATTACTTACTACTTTTAGAAGCTTCTTCAATTCCTTTAGAATTCCACGAAAAACTTTAAAATCCCTTAAAATACGTAAAGATTTCTTTAAATTCTTGAAAGCCTTTTGAAATTCCTTAAACTTCTACAAAATATTTTTAAAATCATAAAAAAATTTTGTGAAATCCTTTAAAATTCCAGGAGGAAAATTTTAATTCTTTAAAATCACTTTAAAGTAATTAAAATTTTTTTAGATTCTTACAAACTGACTTCCCTGACATGCGGTCACCATGTTAAGGGATTTTACGGAATTTCATGGAAGTTTAAATACTTGTAAGATATTATAGGGTATATTAAATTATTTTAAGGACTTTCAAGGGATTTTACGATATATTATTGGATATTTTTTTCAGTGATTTAATATTTTATGGACTTAATAGATTTCAAAGGATTTACGATATTTCATTTGATTTTTAGGAATTTCAAGAGATTTCATGAGATTTCATGTGATTTTAAGTAATTCTGTGGGATTTGGTTATATTTTTGTGGATTCTAAGTAATTTTAAGGGATTTTAAGGTATTTTATGATAATAAGAAATTTTAACGACTTTTATTTTCAGAAATTTTAAGAGATTTGTTGAGATTCATTGAACTTTCAAGTATTTTTAAGTATTTAACGAGATTTTATGGAGTGTTGAATAATTTTAAGAGATTTATTGAAACTTGATGGGCTTTTGAGTATAATTTTAAGTAATCTCAAGTGATTTTACGAAACTTAAAGGAATTTCATAAGATTTTATATAATTTTAAGTAATTTTAAGGGATATAGTACAAAATTTTCGAATTTTAAGGAATATCAAGGAATATGAAGTGAATTTATAAAATTTAAAGGAATTTCACCAGATTCTGAATTTTAATGGATTTCACGACATTTCATTATATTGAAAATAATTTTAAGGGATTTTAATATATTTTATGGGATATTAAGTAATTTAAAGGATTTTGAAGGGACTCAAGGGATTTTACGAAATTTCAGTTGATTTAAAATAATTTTAAGGGTTTTAATGAGATTTGATAGTATTTTGAGTAATTTTAAGTAATTTTAAGGGATATAACGATAGGTTGTGGAATTTGAAAGAATATCAAGTAATTTTATGAAATTTAAAGGACTAACCAGATTTTAAAGGATTTTAAAGGGATTTTAAGATATTGTACAGGATATTAAGTAATTTAAAAGAGTTTTAAGGGTTTCGAGGTATTTTACGGAATTTCATGGAATTTTAAATACTCGTAAGATATTTTACGATATTTTATGAAATATTAAGTTATTTTTGAAAGATTTTCAAAATGGGTTTTACGAAATTCTATTGGACTGTCAGGAATTTTAATGGATTTCATAACATTTCAGGGTCTTAAATAATTTTAAGGAGTCTTACGAGATTTTATAGGATATTAAGTATAATTTTAAGGATTTTGAAGGATATTAAGGGGATTTTAAAGAATCTTACGAAACTTATGGTTATTTCTGAAATTAAACAACGGATTACAAGTTTCTATATTTCAAAAATTATAAATTTCTCAATTATTTCGTATACTAGCAAAAGGTGTGCAAAAACGAGAAATTAATTATCATAATTTCCAGTGACATAAGAAAAATGTAGTAGGGTAATTTGTATAAGAAGAACGCGAAGCGCGACGACCGAATCAATCTTGCAAACGAAGTGAGCTGCGCGTAATGAAAGTATGTCCGCGAAGCAAACATTTTTTTTTAAATCAAAAATCCTTCTCTTTAAAGTCATTAATTTCTCATTGTCAATTTTCTGCCAATTTGATATCCTCTCTATTGCCTTTTGTTACAAATTGGTTTTTATCCAAGATGCGACGGGTGCTTCATCCAGGTGGGCCATGTAGCTTTGTGAGTTATGGCACCCACGACTAAACTGTCAAATCACGCCCCCTTTCACGCCGTTGTTTGTGACTGAAGGACCACTTTCCTCCTCAATGTCTCAAATCCTTAGAGTCTTCAGAGAGAGTGTATTTTACTCACACTATACAGTATACACGACTACATCTATACCTGGGCGTGAAGGGTCGCCTGAGATCTCTTTCTCCTAGGTCACAAGAGGGGACATTACTTTTCACCGAAATGGTCACTATGTCAATGGGTTTTGACCTTATTATGCAGTTTGAGCCCCGTTTAAACGAGCACGTGCCTCCAAGAACTTAAGATTTATGTTTTCTTTTTTTTTCTTCAAGCCAGAAGTTTCACCTTCTTCTATTTGTCATTTTCAACATTTCACGGTAACCTACACTTGTAATTTATTCGTCTATACAATATATTAATCATTTCTGACGAATTCTGAAGAAATTGTCTCCTCTTTCCTCTCGGAATTTATTCGCAAGGAATTTGATTCGCAAGAGTGAAGCATTTTCAGAAAATAGTTGTGGTTGAGATACTTGAAGCGACAGGAATTGTCTGGATGGCGAAACAACAAATGCGAGACGAGCAAATTAATCATTTGATTAGACAAAACTCAGCACAGCAGCAGGCACGACGCGAAGGAGCGCAGAGAACGGAGAGGGAAACTTTTTTAACGGAAGGCGGTCGTAATCGTGACAACGCAACTAAATGTTCATAATGCCATAATAGGTGAAGAAAACTCGAATAGCAGACAATTCCTGTGGCTCCCGGCTTCCGTTATGGTTCAAATGTTCTTCTTTACGCTGTACGGTATAATTGCAGAAGAAACGATGTTTCCTGGAATTGTTCATTCGAGACCATTCATAGACAAGAGATGAATACTACTATATCGACTTCTTCGACATTTCTGAATTGATCGGATGAAACCACTTTTATGAAGACCTATCGCCGTGAAATTCTAAATTACATTTTATTCAAAACCCCAACCTCAATTACCTTCAAATTTTATACTTTCGTGTTCCAAATAGGCTCCACAAAAATATAGCATTCAAAAGAATGTAATTGTCATGAAAATATTTTATAATAACCTTTTTATAAAATTTGAAGTACATACTTACGTTTCGTGAAGAATTCTAAAACAATTGTCGAAATTTTCATTAACTCCCAACATCTCGACCAAGTCAATGAAAATTTCGACAACTGTTTTAGAATTCTTCACGAAAAGTTCTTCAGATTTTAGAAAACAGTTATGAAATATTTTTTTAATAAAAAAAAAATTTAATAATAAAAAAAAAATTTAATAATAAAAAATTGTTTCTAAAATCTCACTTTGACCTATCCTAAATTCGATAGCAGTCCAGGAAAATTTCGATAACTAATTTTTCACGTGCATGTTTTGCCCTCGGTTTTGTCCCTACATTTAAAATTCACGTTTTAATTTAAATTTAAATTTATTTTATTTTATTAATTTATTAGTTTATTTAAATTTCACGTTTTAGCTCACCTATTGCTAGTAGAAAAAATAATTTAGAATTTTTAATTCTTGAAATATAAAAACTTTTAATTCTTTATATTATTTCAGGAATCTACATAAGTCTCAAAAAATTCCTTAAAATGCCTTTATTATCTTTCAAAATTTCGTGACATTCCTTTAATTTTCGAAAATTCACTTGATATTTATTAAAATTAAAAAGTTCCATTCAGCCTCATTAAATCTCTTAAAATTTCTGAAAATCCACTGAAATTTTGTAAAATCTATTGGATCAATTCAAAGTCTTTAAAATTACTTAATATCCCATAAAACATTGTAAAATCTCTTAGAACTACTTAAAATTCTATAAAATATGAACAAATCCCTTGAAGTTATTTAAAATTCTATGAAATTTCATGAATTCTTTTAAAATTCCTGACAATCCCATGAAATCTCGTAAAATTCCCATATCATATTTTTAAATCCTTTTAACATCCTTCAAAATCTGGTGAAATTCCTTAAAATTACTCAAAATTACATAAAATTTAGTTAAATTCTTTAAAATTCTTGAAAATACAATATAATCTCACCAAATCCTTTAAAATTTTTGGAAATAAATGTTCTTCAAATTACTTATTATAATATCTCATAAAATATATTAAAGTTGCTTAAAATTACATAGAATCTCCCAAAATATCATCAAATCCCATAAAATTACTTAAAATCCCATGAAATCCCTTGAAGTTCCTGAAAATCCCACGAAATCTCGTAAATTCCCTGAAATCCCTTAAGTCGTTAAAATAACTTAATATCCTATGAAATATCGTTCAATCTCTGAAAATTACTTAAAATTCCATACAATTTCGTAAAATACTTTAAAATTTCATAAAATTCCTCGAAATACCGTGAAATCACTTAATATTACTAAAATCTCACTAAATTTCGTAAAACAGTTTTAAATTCCTTAACATCTTTCAAGATTCCATGAAATCTCATGAAATCTCTTAATATACCTTAAAATCCAATGAAACGTAAAATGTTTAAAATTTCTCAAAGTACTTAAAATTCCACAAAATATATAGTCAAATTCCTTAAAATTACTTTATAATCCTTTACAATTTCATAATTTTTCACAAAAAAATGTGGGATTGGAAAAATTAAGGTATTTCAAAAGTATGCAAAATAATTCAGATTTTAATTTTTGAAATATAAAAATTTGTAATTCCTAGTCTAATTTTAAGAATGTCAATAAATTTGTAAAATCCTTTCAAATTCCTTATAAAATTATATTCAACGTTCCATTAAATCTGAAAATCCAATAAAACTTCCTGAAAATCCGCTTGAAACAGCTTTAAAGTTTCTAAAATCAATTAAAATTACACAAAATATCGTTAAATCCTTTAAAATTATTTAAACTCCCATGAAATCTCGTTAAATACTTTCAATTACCTCAAAATCAAATGAAAAATCTTTATTAGATTTTTAGATTCTTTAAATTTCTTTAGATTCTATAAAACCCCAATAACTGATAAAAACCCTTAAAATTTCTGAAAATCTGAATAAATTTCATAAAATTCCTTTAAATACTGTGAAATCTTTTAATATTTCTAAAATTTCAATAAATTCTGTAAAATTCGTATTTTCTGTCTTAATAATATTTTTGAAAACGAAAATAGTCTGAAGATTGTTTTCAAATTCTCTACATTCACAAAATTCGCACAGTTTCTAAACCAATCAGGTTTTCGAAAACAATGTGTTCGATATATTGGTAACATCTCTTTTTTAAGATAGGATCATTAGGTAAGCAAGTAAACCAATATAGACAATGTCCATAGATAGATCCTTATTATATTAATTACAGCTATAAAAGTTGCAAATCGTCTGTCTACGAAGAATTCCGGTCACTCTCAGCTAACACTGTCATAAAAACCTCGAGACAAATCAGTGCCGGTTCTCCATCTCGAGTGACCAGATGATCCGTGTTTATCGGTTTGTCAGGTAGACAAGCAGGTTCCTCTCGCGAAGCAGGTGTGCGATTATCGAAGAAAGGTCGATAGCCGTTCGCTCAGAGTCGATGCCAGTTGTCAACGATCTTAATGTCACGGGCGTAATGAGATGTCCTCCAGGACAGGAGCTTCCTCACTTGGAATTCAGGCTTTTCTTCCAAACTTATGCGAAGCGCCAACGGCACGTCAAAGACCTAATCCAATTACGACTACATTTCTTGTCAAAAGAGGCCCAATTTTGTCCACATCAGAAGGACTCATCTAAAAACAAACTTCTCAGTTCAGTAATTAGATTTAATGTTAATTCGGATAAACGGATATTAGGTACAACAAAAATTCGGGTGTATAAATATTAGAGCAAATTTTAATTCGATGAGATGAATTTCGGTTAAATGGTTATTATGTCAAATGAAATTTAGGTGATATTCATGCGCCTCAAGTCGATCAGGATTAGAAGGGGAAAGTAGAGTCATAAAGTGAAAGGGAATGTGATAAATCGAGAGAGAGATGAGGTAAGGTCGTCGCAGGACACATATCGAAAAACTGAGGGCTCTTTGAACAGGTAATGAAGCACAGAAATGGTGAGCTGGGGTGCATGCGGGGCTGGATTGGAAGAAAGGAGAGATAAGATTGTAGGGATGGATTCCGAACTTGCGACGAAGCACGAACGACACAGACGAGCTAGACGTCGCCGTAGAGTGCAAACTGTAACAAATCCAGCTTTCACGCGGGCAGACAGGGAGACAATTTATGTGGCGCGTGTTTCGTTTCGTTCGAGGCCGATCCGATGCTACTGCGACAACAAGGACTCACTCTTCAGTGACTATCTTCTGCCTATTGCTGGTTGCCTGCCTGCCTGAATCCTTGCTTCTACCTCAGCTGAATACCATGATGGATTTCCACTTCATCTCTAACGCATGTTGTCTACCTTGATCGACCCTGGCTCATCAGCCGATTTCAAGCTCTTGAATCAACATCTCGCTCTGGAATTGAAATATCTGAATTTCAAAGATTCTTGAGGTTTTGATTACACTCGACGTTCCCAATATCAACGAAATCCAAGTCGGAGGCGTTCCTAATATCAACCAAATTTCTTTTCTCAAATGTCACATCAATTGCGCATACGTATTGCACATGAAATAATATTTTTAACATTTTAAACTGCGCGCCAATAGAAACCAATCAGATGCCGAAACGCAACGCATGCGAAGTAGTATCAAGTGAGATTTTAGGTCCATGCTGGTTGATATTGGGAACGGAATGCGGTTGATATTGAGAAAGTGTTGATATTGGGAACGTTATTATTGGGAACGTCGAGTGTTTATGTTAGGCTCATGCAGGGGGTAATCTAACCGTATCTAACCTAGTTAACTCACCTGAAAAAATTGATTTCAAATGCTGGCGCACCGAAAGGATATCGGGGGGCAATTTTTTTTCCTCCAGGAAGACGAAATCCATATTTGAGGGGGAAAGTCCCTCAAAAATGTCAACACTTGCGATAAATATTATTAAAACACTAAAATAACACACTTTAAATTTTCCGAAAAAAAGTAAACACAAACAATACAATCAGCGCCGCCTGGTAACTCGATCGATCATTAAATCGATTTAAATGGACTTTTGGCGCCATATTCATAACATAAAAATCATTTAAACATACGTAGGAGTAATAATTTTCAATAAGTTGTAATAAATTATTTTAAAAACATAACAAATGAATCTTATCTAAATAAATATTTCAAAAAAAAAAGATACAATTGAAGAAAAATACGTTCAATGGAAAATAATGACTGACAAAATAGAAAAATAAAATTTAGACAATACACAAATAATTATTTGTGATTATAATTAATAATTATCAGAAGATCAACTTAGAGTTAAAAACCTTCCTCGGAAAATTATAATTTTCCGAGGAAGGTTTTTAACTCTAAGTTGATCTTCTGATTTTGTTTTCCTTCTTAGAACTTCAAGTCATTCAAAAGCCAATCAGATTTGTTACAACAATGTATGCGAAATTTTCGAAACAAATTTTGAGACATTACTTTTTTAGAGAAGAATTTCAAAAGGTTTCTGGATAAAAATTTTTTTTTTGTTTTTCCAAGGTGGAAATTTTAGGTGGGTATTTACAAGGGCATTTTTTCAGTAAACTGACAAGGCCCTGGCCAGTTTTCCTTAAGTAAGGCAATTTTAGGTATGTGCTTTCTTTAGTAGGTCTGAGGTAGGGCGATCCCCACTAGACCCCTACTAGAAAATTTAGTGGAGTCTACACTGACGCAAGCATTGCGATCTTGTTGGGGACCTCACTTGTTTTCCCAATTAGGGCCCGACTAGAAAAGGGGAAAACTGACGAGGGCCCTACTAGAGGAACTCTTTCGAAATTATTTGTATAATAAATTTATTTCCTCTTGTTTTCCTCGTTCGTTTTTTCGAATTGGTTTGCTGGCCACTTAAAATTTTACAAAAAACTTCGAAATTCTTCAAAATTTGTTAAAATCTCTTCAAAATTCTTTAAAATCTCTTCAAATTCGTTAAAATTTGTGAAAATGTCTAAAAATTCTTAGAAATCCTCAAAAAATTCGACAAAATTTTTTAGAAATCAGAAAAATCTTTTAAAATTTCTTAAAATTATTAGAAATTTCATAAAATTCCATGAAATCACTTAAAATTTCACAAGATTTTCGTAAAACTCATATATCTCTTAAATTCTCTTAAACTGTTTTAAAATAGAAAAGTCTCTTGAAATCCCTACAAATTTGAAGAGAACTTTCAAAATCCTTTTAAATTCCAGGAAATCTTTTGACTCATACAAATCTTTTGAAATCCATCAATAAAATTATGTACAGATCCAACTTTAAAATCCATCAAATGGCATAAATATTTTAAAACTCAAAAAAATCTCTTGAAATCTATTAAAATTTGTGAAAATCTCTCAAAATCCCTAGAAACTTTTGGAAATTCCTTAAAATTCTACAATAATATTCCCTATATATCCTTTAATATCATTATAAATCTCATCAAATTCCATGCAATGCAATCCTTAATAAAATTTCACAAAATCTCTTAAAAATCATAAAAATCTCTCGGATTCTTTTAAAATCACTTAAAAGTCGTCAAAATTCCTTACAATACCAAAATTTACAAAATTCAAAATCCACGTTTCAGTATAAATAAATTGGTATTAATGAGATATTACTACTGATAAAAAAATGCCCCATAATATAAAAGAAATTTTTTATCGAAAGTACACGGAGAAAAATTGATAGTCAAACTTGGAGTGTCAAAATTTAGATCGTCAGCTTGACCTTCTAGATACCCTGCAAGAAACGAAAGATTCAAAAGTTTTGTTTCGCATTGACGACTTGTTTCAGTGAATGCGGTTATGTGTCAGTTTCGCATTGGAGGTTGGTCGAAAACTTTTAAATGCGAGACTTCGCATTCGTTTTAATGCTTTCGAATGCTTTCGAATGCGAGAAAAGTTCTGCGCGAAATAAAAACTTTTTAATGCGAAAGTTCGCATTGCTTTGAATGATTTCAAATGTGACCGAATACGAGAAAAGTTCTGCGCGAAATGAAAACTTTTTAATGCGAAAGTCCGCATTGCTTTGAATGCTTTCGAATGCTACTGAATGCGAGAAAAAGTCTGCGCGAAATGAAAACTTTTCAATGCGAAAGTTCACATTGATTTAAATACTTTTGAATGCGATAGAATGAGACGAAAATTTTGAGCGAGTGAAAACTTTTTAATGCGAAAGTTCGCATTAGTTTTAATGATTTTAAATGCGATCGAATGATAAAAATGTTGTAGGTGATTTGAAAACTTTTTCATGCGAAATTTCGCATTGGTTTAAATATTGCAACTTTCAAAAGTCATTTGAATACTTTTTAATGCGCAACAGCGGATTAAAATTTACTACAATATTTTATAAAATATTTGTTTATTTATTAATATTTAAATTTTTATTTTAAATTCTTCTAAAAAGTTATACAATATACAGGAACCGGTTAATTTTAATAATATAAAATAATAATAATAATAATAATAATAAGATAATAAGTTTAATAATATAAACAATAATTTAGAATATTTTTAAATGTAAAAGCATTTTTATTTCATTTATTACGACCCAATACTTTTAAATGCGAAGCTTTTATGTTTCATTTAATACGATCCAATACTTTTGAATTCGAAACATTTATACTTTATTTAAAACGATCCAATACTTTTAAATGCGAAGGATCCACAACTGCCGTCTCGCATTCGACGCCGTGAAGTTTAATGCGAACCAATACTTTTTAATGCGAATCATCGACACTGCCGTTTCGCATTCAGCGTGATGAAGCCTAATGCGAACTAATACTTTTAAAAACTTTCCATCGCATCAGAAAACGGGATTGAATCGCATTCAAAATGTTAATACATTTTAATACTTTTCAATGTGACGTTTTTTACAGGGTAGTACCAAGTACCATCCATAATTTTGTCCTAACTAGTGCCACTGACGGCTTCTTCGCGGCCGCCGTCGCACTTCTTGCTTTTCTATGTTCTTTTCTACATTCAATGCCCATGCTTTCTTAATACATGTGCCTTTCTATGTATATTTTATATATTCAATGCTCTAAACTCGAAGTTCGATATTCGATTCTTTCCAATTCGAGATTTTTTATGTGTGTTATCAAACATGGCTGCCTTCACTTCGATATATTTCGAGTTTGATTCGAGATTTTTATGCCATGCCTTTTTTATAATAGGATAGTCAGACAGACAATAATTTTATAGTCTGTTTGAATATATTCAGTGTCAGGCTCACACTCTGAGATACTACGCGTCTGCGCGCCGCTACACTTATGGGTCCCCACCACGGAGGTGGTTACCGCGTGGTCACCGTGGTCACCACCAATTTTTGGCCCGGCACTGGGCGTTTCTCACAAGCGGTGAGAATTTGGCTGGTTAGTATATAAGGACCATTTCGACCGATATACTCAGCGTGTGATATTCTGCGTTAGGGAATTGCGTTGTATGTAGTAGTGTTAAGTTAGGTTATAGAATTAGGTTTGTGTGCGTTAGATAAGTGAAGAATATGTTTCTCGTCTGTCTGTCTGCTTGACAGTAAGCCTTTTTAAAATTTTGCTTTAGAATATAACCACTCATAGTTTTACACTCCAGGGTTGTAAAACTTACACTCTAGGATGGTCAAGCTCAACAACCATTTTTAACATTCCGCGGATATTAGGTTTGACTATCTAGAGTGCTGCCCTATAGTTGAAACTCCAGTATAGTCAGTTTTAGACTCCAGATAGTCAACCTGACTATCCATTTTTCTCCGTGTAGAAATACCAACCAGAGCTAGGGACATTTTTTTTAACAAATAATATCATTTTCTTGAGCCAATTTAGATTCCATTACGCTTGTTTGGTACAGCGCACGTATGGCGGTATGTCTGTTTTTGCATTTTTTGTGGAAGCGATACGATGCGCGACTGCTCCTCGGTACAGTCGCGCCATAATACGATTATAATACAACAGCACGCTTTTAATTCCCGGCATGACTCCCCTTCGATTCATGTATAACTGCAGCGATACGTTTATATAGGTACTACCGCTCGCACTACAGGTGTCACCGATATGGCATGTTGCTTCTCTACAGAACCGACCCCGGCTAACTCGTGCCCAGCGCCATATAGTGCTATAACGAGCGTTCACCATTTGTATAACTGTACACGTGCAAAACGTCATATATACATACACGCACTCGTAGTTGCAACTATTCCATGTATGCCTTAACCTGTACTTGCGCGTAAGTGTTCTGTCTCATCCTTGGAATCACTGGATTTCAGAAGAACGATCCTAGCAATTCGTTAGATCGTAAATCTTATTCTATTACCTAAAGTGTCTGAGTGTTGAATAAGAGGAGTGATTAAATTCCATCATGTCCTTTTAAGTCTACTTTTTCTTGATTCTACTTCTCCTTTTCTCTATTCTTATCAAATTCTCGATTTTAGGCTCCTCATGTAGAAATCGCCCCATTTGTCCCCATGTCAATTAGGGCGGTGGTCAGATCCTCGATAGAACAACTGGAATAGTAAGTTCTAGTCAGGCCCCTTTGAGGCACTTTTAGGATTGTCCATTCCTTGTGACTACCCCAGGGTTGTGCACGTAATATACCTTAGGTAAATTACATAAGGTTTTTTACGTAATTTACGTACGTATATTACATCCTGAGTTTTTTACAAAACGTAATATACGTTTTCAAAATGGCGCCAGAGCATCTGATTGGTTGCTATTAGCGCGCAATATTCAAAAAGTGAGGTTATGTTTTTTCTTTCCATTTTTTCTTATGTCCGCCATCTTTTTTTACATTTATGACGTTTTTTACGTATATTACATTTTTTACGTATAATACGTCAAAAACCTCGAGTGACGCGTCACAAGCCATCCCTGGACTACCCTGTTGGAAGTAAAAAGATAGAAAAGGATAGAAATTTTTGGATAGAAAAGGATAAAGATTTTCTACCCTAGTAAAAATGCCGAATAAGAAGTATATAGAAACCAATTATATAGTGCATAGGAACCACATGCACCTCTATATGGTTCTAAATGGATGTTAAAAGGTACTTTTATTGCAATTTGATCCTAAATGGTTTTATTCGGTTTTAATCTACTTTCAAAAAAATTTTCTATGTGGGTCTATTAGGATCTTAAGTGGTTTCAAAAACAAATATTTATTTTTTAAAATTTCCTAATAGGTTCTAATCGGTTCTAATGAGATAACCGTTTATTAAAAATGTTATAAAGTACAAAATTGCATCTCTAATAGGTTCTATTAGGTTTCTTAGTGGTTATTTGAAATTCAAAGTTCAGATTTGAAAGCGGTTCTATTAGGTATCTACTTGGTATATCTTATCGAGAGATGCACAAGTACAAAATTTCTTCCCTAGTAGGTTCTATTAGGTTTCTTCGTAGTTATTTGAAATTGAAAGTTTAGATTTGAAAGCGGTTCTATTAGGTATCTACTTGGTATATAAATAAATTAATGAATTAATTTAATAAATAAA
>CAJFCO010018442.1:283331-311130 GCA_904066015.1 Synergus gifuensis | reverse complement strand
TTACCATTCCGAATACAAACACTTTAGATCCTAATCAAAACCACATAAGAAATTAATACGCACCCAGTAAAACTGATTAGAAACCGAATAGAAAAACCGATTAGGTACCAATTAGGATCCAAACAGTCATAAATTACCATTCCGAATACAAACACTTTAGATCCTAATCAAAACCACATAAGAAATTAATACGCACCCAGTAAAACCAATTAGAAACCGAATAGAAAAACCGATTAGGTGCCAATTAGGACCAATCAGTAATAAATTACAATTTCCGTATACAAACACTTTAGATCCTAATCAAAACCACATAAGAATTTAATATGCACCTAATAAATGCGATTAAAAACCGAATAGAAAGGAGATCAATCCTAATAAGATTCAATTAGAAAGTTTTTATTTACCGTATATAACCACATAGGATTCGGGAACAAAACCCGCTTTAAAACCTAATAGAAAGTAGTAGAAACCACGACTTATTAGGTTTCTATTGTGATTCTAATAAGCATTTTTACTAGGGTATCCTTCCAAAAAAATTTGAATATTTTTCTATCTCCCATTTGCAATCTTTTTCTATCCTTAGTTATAAACTTATTAAATATCAAATTTTGAACATACATAATAATATTTTAAATATACAATATTTTGTACATAAATATTATTTTAATCCTACCGCTAACACACATGCAACACTGAAAAATCCGCATTTATGGGGACGCGAACCCACGCGCATAGAGTTCGCTGTCCTACGCTTAGTCCACTGGGCTAACGAAGAATTTAGGAGTTGTGTTGTAAAAACCAGTATCACTCATCCAAAAGAGCTCTATCCCAATCTATCCCTTGTTTATCTAACTCTATCTTTTTCAATCTCTTTGTTAAATTCATCACTTATATCTTCAATCTCATTTATTTCGTGACTATCCATCTCTATCCCTCTCAATCTCTGTCAGTATAATCACTAACTTATATTGGGGCCATTCCACAAAAAAGTGTCAACTCTATAAAACAGGCTCTTTTCTCATAAATAAACAATTTTTTTTATTTTAAGTATACTAACGGATTAAAGTAAGTAAGTAAGTAACGGATTAAAACTGATTCTTTGTAGACACCTAATTTAATTTTAAATAAAAATAAACGGTTTTCAACAATTCCCTCCTAAATGCCCGAAACGTCAGTCCCTAGGCGTGAAGCTCACGTCAGATTACAATATTTGAATACCTATATTTTAAAAACCATTGAGTCAATAACAAATTAACTTCAATAAGACTATTCATGATTAGACATTATAATATTAACAACTTTTCATCTTTAAAAAAACAAAATCAATGTTTTATTCCAAGTCAACATGGTGAAGCCAACTTTACCCGTCAGTCCATAGTCGCTCAAGAATTTTGAATTTACGCGCTGAAATTAATGAGTGAGTGAACGGTAACATTTTTTTTTCTAAAGTTGGTCATGTACTTATCTACAGGAACCAATCACTTTTTATCCGCCATTTTGTAAAACAGTGCTATCGTGACAGAAGTAGCGAGTGGATGTGTTTTGCCAGTCACTTAAGTCAGTCCCTAGGTAAGTATTTTTATCAATAATTAACATTTTTTTGATTTTTATTATTATTAATTATTGATAGTTTGATAGTCTCGTTTAATAGATAATGTCAGAATAGTGATTATTTCATTTCAAGCAGCGTATTGTTTAATTTAGTACCTAAATCGTCAGTCCCTAGATATGAATGCAACTACAGACTGACGAAGGGGTTAGGGACTGACGTTTATTTCATTTTTACTTTTAACTTATACTAAAAACGTAAATAAAAGTTTGTTTGTTATACAAACATGAATTTAACTACACTAGAGTCTCTCAAATGTCAACTTCCCAAATGTCAAGTCATGTTTCTCTCAAATGCCAAGTCCGCCTTTCTCAAATTCCACTTGTAACCACTGCGCACGCGTTGCGTTCGGCATCTGATTGGTTGTGCAATTAATTAATTAAGGATAGACACGGATAGAAATGTAGTGATTGAAAAGGATAGACTTGGTAATACAATTCAAGAGAGATAGGAAAGGATTGGAAAGACTATACAAGGATAGAAATTGATTGAATGGTAAAGATTGAAATAGATAGACTTGATAGTATACTTCAAGAAAGATAGTGAGGGATTGAAATTATTATACGTGGATAGATGTGGATATAAAGGTATGGATTGAAAAGGATAGACTTCCTAGTAGATTGTAAAAAGGATAGAAAAGAATTGAGATGACTCGATTAGGATACACATGGATAGAAATGTAGTGATTGAAAAGGATACACTTGGTAATACAATTCAAGAGAGACAGGGAAGGATTGAAGTGACTATACAAGGATAGATATAGATAGCAAAATAAATATTGAAATGGATAGACTTGATAGTATGCTACAAAAAAGGATAGAACAAGATTGAGATAATTATATTAAGAATAGACATGGATAGAAATGTAGTGATTGAAAAGGATAGGCTTGTTAATATACTTCAAGACAGATAGGAATATATACTAGATAGATAGGAAAGGATTGAAAAGACTACACAAGGTTAGAAATGGATATGAATGGTAAAGATTGAAATGGATAGACTTGGTAGTATACTTAAAGAGAGGTAGAAAAAGATTGAAATGATTATAAAAGGATAAAAATGGATAGATTAGTAAAGATTGAAAAGGATAAGCGTGTAAAAGAGATAGGTAAGGATTCAAATGATTAGACCAGGGATAGATATGAATACGAAATTAGGAATTGAAAAAAATAGGCGCTGCTATAGATTGCGAAAGGGATAGAAAAGGATTCGTGGGAATGGGCAGAGAGTAAAGAAAGATTGTCGTGGATAGATGGATAATAGGAAATTATTGGCGAAGATAGACGAAGGATACAGAAAGATAGAAATATTGTGATTCAAAAGGAAAGAGATTATTGTAGATTAGAAAAGAGATAGAAATAGATTAGCATGGATAGGGATGGATACATTTGGATTCATTTTTTCTTTCTATTTCAATCCTGAAGATTTAAAAAGATTCAAATAGATAGATTTTCTATCTTTTTACTTCCAACAGTGTAGAAAATCTTTGCACGTCTAGTTAGGCTCCAATCTCATATTTTAACCAGGTTTTAGTTGGGCCCTGATTCGAATAGAAGAACCAAGACGTTCTGGTTAGATACTATTCGGGTCTTAGCCAGTATGGCTTGTTTTACTGAAATATCTCCAATTCTCACCAAAACAAAAAAATCGTAATATTTATGATATAGATATTGAAAAACATAGTTAAAAATAAAACTGCAAGAGTTTTTTACGTCACGTAAACGGGACTCTAATAATAGGGCCTGCTCAGAAGTTCTAGCTAGAACCTGGCTAAAACAGCGTTACAGAACTGGTCAGGCCCTTTCCATTTTTCCCGACCAGCGTGGAAATTCTTTACACCCAGTTTGTTACAAATACTAATTAAGCCTGATTCATTCTATTGTGCAATTAAATGTTAAATTGTTAACAAAATATCGAACTCTGCATTAATTGTAACGAATCTGATTGCGACGCTTTGGTATGAAAATCTGGCATACTCCGCTACACACGATGATTTCATGAGCTAACGTTGTTGAATATTAGCGAGGTACAAAGAGAGTAAATCTTGTTACGATTGACAAACAACATTGACAAAAATGGCGGGCACACATTAAATTTACAAAGCCAGCAGCCTCGCCTCCCTCGGCTTCTCCTTATGGAGACCTGCACTCATTACAAATGCAAAGAGACTGTCGGTAATTTTCGATTGTTTCCTGCTCCAGGAATTTGTAAAAAAAGTACCGCCTGAAAAGGGAAAGGAAAATGTCGAATTTTGACCAATAAATTATCGGCTCCACAGTTTAGTATGCATCAGATGTTGATTCTCAATATTAGTTCTTCCCATGATCATCACATCATCAGTGTATATAATGTAGGTTTGATAAATGGTTGAGATGGTGTCTATCACTGTCATAATCAATAATCATCTTCAAGGACGAAAGAGTGGATAAAAAGTCGAATTCGAGAGTGGAATTCGAGCTCAATTTCACCCCGGACATTCGTCTTCGCGACAGAAATCCACGATACAAGACAAAGTTCCTTTGTCGGATCCTCTGCTCGGGTTTTGGTCAAAGCATAACGATATGATGGTCGTATAATATTTTATGCATAAGTCTTGGACTGCTACCTTCTCCTTCATCCCTGCTTGGTTCGAGTCCCCCCTACCCCCACCTACTCCTTTTTCCCTTGATCTCTTGCGGATTCTTGCGAGTTGGGATGTAAATCAGTGGGTCCGCGATGACATCTGGTGACGTAAGGACTGAATCCTGCCCGACTTGGGTCCGACAACCGGCTGAGCATTATTATATACGAGGATATACGTTGTATATCTCATCGTACATATATATTGGACGTGTGTAGCAGGATCGAGCAACCGAAGCACTCCGCATACCGTCCTAATATGCCGGATTGCCGGTCCTCCTATGTTAGCGAAGCCTTTGTCGTTGAGGAAAGCCGACTGTTTCCTACACCGCTCGTATATTATATCGCGATGCTGTGCATGGAATGCCAGGACGGCTTGTCTCTGCTGTTGTGTCGCTGTCGGTATTGCTGCTGCTGTTGTTGGTACCGCTCTCTTTGCTCACCCGCTGATGCGATGGTCCTTCGCGGGTGCTACTGATACACTGCGATTTGTATCATATGTAAGAATACATATAGAAATAACTATCCTACGGACGCCAATCGAGAAGTATTCAAACAGAGAAAAGTCTGCCCTGACGGGCAGTTAACAAAATCAAGAAACAGAGAGGGGAATTAATAAAAACGGATACAATCTACATATTGATAGTAAGGGTAGCGTGCACACTAAGAAAAATAGATCATAAAACCTAGATGCTAAAACTAAAGGATAGTATCTGGTAACATAAAATATGTTAAAGTTTATGATCTCTACTTTTTATCTATTATATAAAGATATTATTAAACATAATCTCTAGATATTAAATTTTTATAATCTTCAGCAATTAATTCGTAACATCTGAAGATAATAAACTTACATGCGCGCGCAAAACTTCAAGGTGAAGTGACCATATTACACACATCAAGAACACTCTAATAAGGACAACTCAACTCCGCTGTAGTGAATGTGGACAGACCAATTAACAATAAAATATGAAAATGGATTAATTTCTATGCATAAAAATAAAATTTATATACTTAACTGTTAAGTATATAAAACAATCTTGTTTTTGCACAAATAAGATTTATTGTTTGTTTTTAATGTATAAACCAGTACTCTCAAACAGGGCAGCCTGCGCGCGCATTGTTTTGGCTTACCGCTGGAGAAACTCTCCCGTTGGTCAACACTTTACGCACGTAATTCAAAATCGAATTAGTTTAATTCAATTTTGAATCGCGCGCCAGATTACAGCCAATTGCAGAATTTCTCCAGCAGGAAGCTAACGCGTGCTGCGCGCGCAGGCTGCCCCGCTTGAGAGCACTGGTATAAACTGTGACTGGCTCCAGAAACTTTAGTTTTAATAATTCAGTAATATGAATTATTGAAAAAGGTGCAGTATTGGTCACACTTTGCATTTATTTAATCATATAATGAAAACAACCCAGTGGGAAAAAATTTTAAAAAGTTTTTAGAACGCCCTAAAAATGTCCTAAAAGCGTCCTATGTCAGGTCAAAAAACGTCCACTGTTCCAAGGACGTTTTTAGGACGTATTTAAAACTTCCTCAAATTTTTTGTCCACTGGGAATCGAATAATTTAAATTTTTTTCTTATTTTGGCTACCCAGTTGGACACACATTGGCGCTCAAGAGAATGGGCTAATCTGGGCACATTTGTACACAGGTAGTTGCTATAGTAATAAACATACACTAATCTCCCGATCGGGGACACCGCTCGGGGGGTCGAGTGCCCTCGATCGGATGGGATTAACGTAGCTCGAGCGAGCACTCTGACGTCACCACGGCACTGAGTTCGCGAGCTCCGGCACTTCAGTGTCGGCTGTCGAGGGACGCTCGGGGGGAACGTAGAATCAGCCAAGCGTGAAAAGTGCCCTCGATCAGGAGATGAGTGTATATGTAAAATATATCTATCTAATCTATAATATATTATAAAAAGATCTCGCCACCGCCAACGCCGCCGCCGCCGCTGTGTCAAGAATCCGTGGATGGGTTAGGTTAGGTTAGGTTAGGTTAGGTTAGGTTAGGTTAGGTTAGGTTAGGTTAGGTATGGTAAGGTTTATTGTTAGGTTAGATAAGGTTTAGGGTTAGGTTAGAATCTATCCCCTCATGGGGTCACGTGACCCTATTGATCTCGCCGCCGCCGCCTCAATTTTTTGTACTTGAGTTAATTTAAAATTTGGTGTCAACTTTAAAATATTAAGGATTAATTTATACTCTCCATTTGTAATACTGCCTAAATATTGATTTGCGTTTGTATGCTGAGGAATGAATTCATCTCTCCAAAACCCCCTTGAATTTCTGTTTGTGAAATTTATATGAAGTTTATAAAAATTTTTTAATTTAAAAATTTTAATTTTAATTAATTTTGGTTATGAGTCCTGAATTTGTAAGAATAGTTTGATTTTCAAATTCAATTTTTTTGACTTCTCCTTGATTTTGTATAAAATATACATTGAATGAAGTTGGAAAAAAATCAATAAAAAATAATTAATTCTATGTTTTAATTAATAATTTATTTAATTAAGTAATAATAATATTAATTAAATAATAATATCAATAATAAAAATCATAGAACTATACAGAATGAGGGAGTAAAACATTAGTTAAAATGGGGGTTTAGGTGCGCGAAGCGCGCAGGAGGGCGAGGCCCCCCTTGTTCTGTATAATAATATATTCTCTATAACTCAGAGAGGTCGACCCCTCACTTATAGACGCAAGCTCTTCCTCTGAGTCGACAACTAGCTGAGAGTACATATAAGTGAGATGAAGAAGAGCAGAGGGAAGCTCAAATGCAAGAGAAACCTTCTTTCTTTGGGCAGCAAGTGCCCAAAGGAGCGATAGCATTGAGGATCGAGGGCAGGTAATACGTTTAAAGGATGCGTTAAAGCAGTCAGGTGTCTAGCCACTTCGAGAAACGAGGAAATGTCGTGATGCCCGCCACGAGATTCAGTTTGGAAGAAGAGTCCGTATCTATACTCATACTCTCCTTATTTCCCCTCTTCATCTTACTCTTCCTATCCTCTTTCGTCTTCTTTTATTCTTTTTTTCTTCTGACTGCTTCTGCCGCCTTATTCTCGAGTATAAGGCTGGTTGGTATATTTGCACTGCATCGCGGTGAAGCGCGACCGATTGCGCATAAATCTCTCGATTCCGGGGATCGAATTCGATCAGATCGATTCGTTATTGATGAGGGACGCGAGGTATACACTCGTGCAGACCAGTCGCCCACTTAGCTCTTATAGAGGCGAGAAATTTAGTGCGAAACTGACTCGAAATACCCTCTCGCATTGACTGCGAGTTCCGTCTGCGATTGAGTCAACCCGATACAAGTGACACCGCGACTGCGGAGGTGAATCGCTGCACGATCATCAGCCACTGGATTTCTCGTTACTTCGAATCAAGATATTATCCTAAAAGCGCAGATATGGCCATTATTAAGCTAATTAAGCTGAAACCAAGCGTCAAGATCACGCCTGGTGAATATTCACGAGTTCAGCACTCGGACTCACGTCTTTTGATGGCGAGATTCGATTGTATTAAATTGGAAGAGCATATTGAACGAACACAGGAATCTTCCCACATTCTTCTAGTTTCTGCTCTCGATTTGTGTACTTTAAATGCTTAGCCTGAAGGGGTAATTTCGTAAATGATGTTGAAAGGAATCTTTGCAAACACGAGCAAACTGATGCAAAGGCATTCTATCCCAGCAAGAATACAAATTTAATGATTCTTCTTTGTTGGTGTAGTACTTATACATGTCGTGAGAATATTCTCCTATCTTAAATAGTGGTTTAACGAAATGTCTCGAAAATCTGGTATATATTGTTGTTGCAAACCTGATTGGCTTTTGAAAGACTTGCAGTTGTAAGAAGGAAAACAAAATAATCGCGCGTTAGTTTACTACTATAAAAAAAGTTGTATTACTTACATTTCCGATCGGGGTTTAGTAGGGCCCTAGCTAGTTTTCCCTATTTTTAATCGGGCGCTAGTCGAGAAAATGGAGAGGGCCTGACTAGTGAGGATCTGACCACCGCCCTAATTGACATGGGGGCAAATGGAGCGATTATTACTTTCGGACAGTAACGTGTTAGAATAACTTGTCAAACACTGTTTCTCCCGGAAAACTGAGCATATGGCCAAAGCTTTAAAAACCTGTAACCCGTGTAGAAATTTCCCTATCTTTCCCCATTTAAAGTTGGGTTCTAGCGTGACCCGGACTAGAAGTTTTAGTCTAGAAAAAACTAATCAAGGCTCTGCCTGGCGCTAGTGTGAAATTTCTTACTTTGATAAGTTTATCTGTATCTAGTGGGACCCCGACTAAAAAATCCCCACTAATATTCTATCTGGAATAGAAATTCCCCAATACAATCATTCGACAAAATCGAACAGTTACGTGAATTTGGACACAGGATACATTAAAAGGACTCGAAGGGAAAGCCAGAAAAATTTGTTTATTTTGGCGTAAGAAAAGGATTAAAAGACTACGTAAACCATGAATTACACAAATATAGGAAAATAGCGATGTATTTGGGACGATATAAGGAGAAATTTTGAGCATTTTTACTTCAAATCATTCCAAATGCATAAATATATACGTTTATAATTAAAAATATATATCGCGGGGACCTGATTAGAGCGATAGTAGGACCCTTTCTTTGAAAGGGTTGTGGAAGGGCGATTCCCACTAGGCCCCTACTAGAACATCTAGTCGGGGCCTAACTGACAAAAGCGTTAAGATCTAGCTGGAGCCCCGACTAGTTTTCCCCATATGAGCCCGACTAAAAAAGGGAAAACTAGTGAGGCCCCCACTAAACCACTATCGAAATTTCCACACCGAAAGCTGTATAAGTTCGAGGCGTATAAGAATAAAATATAAAACCACGTACGTCAAATAAGTGGGCGCTTCCGTCCGATTGGCGGGTGCTGACGACAAAAAAAGAAAAAAAGTAGAGGAAGAGACACGACGGTGCAGCTTTCGCGCGGCGTTACAGAGACGAGGTGCATGCAGTGAGAGGGTGATGATGAAGGCAAAAAACGCATCGAAACGAAAAAAATTGCACGATCCGTCCCGTGGCGAAGCGTTTGCGTTGGTTGCTTGTGCAGTTCCTCCGATTAATTCTTAAACAATGCGTTCATCGTCAGTGCCCTCGGCTAGATGGGTCGGCGGCGTTATTGTTCGTTCCGTGGAATTGGAAATAAAATGCGGGACATGGTCAGGGTCCACCCACCCCATCCACTCCATGTGGACCAATGTGGAGTATATAGTTACAAACCTATACGCTCAGGCCATAGACAACGTAGAGGAGCGAAGGGCGTTCTGCGAGGTCTCTATCTGCCGCGGCAGACACAAATATAGGCGAGCCGGACGCGTTTTTCGCGTGCGGGACAGGCCAGAGACGAGGGATCTCGCTTGCATTCAAACGTGAGCCGATCTAGCCGATGGTTTTTCCAATCAAGCAACTTGCTGAATTTGTTTCCCCAAACGTCGCTGTGTTTCAAAGTTATTGATTGCCGCTCTGTACGCCTGGACTGTGTCGTTATAGAGAAAGAGAGAGAGAGAGAGAAAGAGAGAGAGAGAGATGAAATGGGAGTAAAATAGAGAGAGATAGAGCCGGACGCGGTAACTCCAACTCGTTTCGTTCCGTTTCGTTTCGTTTCGCCTCGTTTCGCTACGTTACGTTACGTTTGCTCCGCCGTGTATCTCTTCGCGCGCGATATAGGGGCGGAATAATAATTACTATCGGTCCGTTTCAATGATTGCGAGGTAAAAAATAAAAAGAGAGAGAGAGAGAGAGAGAGACAGAGAGAGCGAGAGAGTTGGATGAACGAACGACGAATGAGGAGAAAGAAAGGAGTCCTCTGCCCCAGCCACACTTCCGCTCGATCCGAGCAGAATTTCCGCACTGGCGGTGAAGCTCCTTTTGTATAAAGTCGACTCTTATCCCACATGGGAAATCTCGTTTTTATTGCAGGACCCTCTCGTTGCATTGCGCTTGCGTATTTTCAATGTGCTATTACCTCAAAGTTTCAACAGAACTGAGAAATCTATGAAACTAACTTCTTTCGCTAGAGCATCCCGTGTAGAAATTTCGATAGGGATCTAGTGGGGGCCTCACTAGTTTTTCCTTCTATTAGTCTGGCGCTGATGGGGAAAACTAGTCGGAGCCCCAGCTGTATCGTAACGCTTTTGTAAGTTAGGCCCCGACTAGATGTTCTAGTAGGGGCCAAGTGGGAATCGCCCTTCCATAGCCCTATCAAAGAAAGGGCCCTGCTGTGGCCCTAATCAGATTCCCGCGATATATATTTTTAATTATAAAAGTATATAGATTTGAAGTAGAAAGACAGGGCCCTGATTAGTTTTTTCTAGACTAGAACTTCTAGTCCGCGCCACGCTAGAACCCTACTTTAAATGGGGAGATAGGGAAATTTCTACACGGGATGGTTCCTATGCAGAAATTTTGATGGAGTTCTGATGGGTTTCTGGTCTGTTTTGTCTAATTTTAGTTCCTCATGTGGACCGGAGTTTCAAAATGTTGAAGTAATTAAAAAAGTTAGTTGTATTTCAAGAGATGATAGTGATGAATGATACTAAAGAATTTTAAAGTATTTTCAAAAGATTTTAAGTGATTTTAAAGAATTTAAGGGGATTTCAAGAGATCTTAAGTAGTTTTAACGAATTTTTGAAGAATTTTTAAAGAAATTTAACAGAGTTCCGACGAGTTTCAAGATTTTAAAGTAATTAAATATTTTGTTTAGTGTTTCAAGTGATTTTAAATGATATATTGAAGAATGTTAAAGGATTTTAAAAGAACTCCAAAGAATTTAATGAATTACAAGAGCTTTCACATGATTTAACAAATTTCAAGATATCTTAAAGGATTTCAAGAGATTTTAGGGAATTTGAGGATATTTTAAGTGATTTTAAGGAATTTTTCAGAAATTGCAAAAAAAATTTTAAATAATTTCAAAATTTTCAATTATTTTTAATTATTGGAAGTATTGCAAGGGATTTTAAATGATTTTCATGAATTTTAAATAATTGTCAGAAGATTTTAAGTGATTTTAGGGAAATTAAAAGGATCTGAAAAAATTTTTAAAAATCTCTCAAGTAACTCGTAGGGCTGAAATAGGGAAAAACTAGACTAAAGGAACTAGGTAGTGCCTAGTTAGAGCCTAACTATAATTTCCTAAACAGATTTCAATGAGGAAATCCTTGACTAGTAATCAATGAAATTTCCTCATTCAATACGAGAATAGTTTTTCCTTGCCAGTATCTGGATAGAGACTAACTAAGATTTCCTGCTCAGTTTTAACTCGAAAGATTTTGCACGCAGAAAAATGAATCTGTTAAAGTTACAGAATCAGATCTGTTGGACATTTCTGCGATTTTAACAGATAAAATCTGCTAATCTTACGGATAAAATCTGTTAATCTTCCATCTGTAAAATTTACAGAAATGCTTCTGTTAAAGGCATCTGCTAACACAGCAGAAAGAATCTATTATATTTACAGATAAAAATCTGTTGATTTGGAGCGATGAAAATTTGTAAATTTAACAGAGGAAATATGTAAATTTTACAGTTTCAATCTGTTGAATTTAAAAAAATGGAAATAATTTTATTAAATCTACATAAGTACCTAGTAAGAAACTAACCAGATTCCTTCTAGATTTTCTAGTCAGTTCCTCACTCGATGCAGCATTACATTCCTTATTAGTAACTGACAAGTTTCCTCGTTGGGTGCTAACCAGGCGTAGTGAAAAACTGACTAGAAGCTTGCACAAAACTAGGACCAATTTCTACTAGGGATGTTGGAAATTCCCCACTTCATTATCAACAGTATCTGGGTTTTAATGTGTATTATTATTTTTAGTTTCAAATACTAAAGTAAGTTTTTATTAATAAAATATTACTATTACATATATCGTTGCCCCATAAATGTCTAATTAAATTTAAATATTTTTATTGAATACAAAAATCTCGAACAGGGCGTCGTCAGAACCCCATTTTAAATAGGATTAATGGGGCACTTTCTGCACAGGTTTTCCGAACTACAAAAAAAATATCTTCTCTGCGAGAGACCTTGAGGTAAAATCCTCATTTTCCCATATTTTTTGCAATTCCAATGCACAATAACCCATGAATTCCAGCAACTTTAGTCACAGTTCTTCATAAGACGTTAAGCCAGCACCCCCGGTGAATTTTGGTGTGGTTGAAGGCTAAGTTTATGGTGCTTTCGAAAGTAAATACTGGGCGACCGCAGAATTTAAGGGATTCACCTTCAAACTGGCGTATTCGCTTGAGATCTTCGATCTTCCAATTTCACGCCCGTCTTTGACGTTTATCACAGAAAGCGTGAATAATATTTGTCAAAGCAAGAAAGAACGATTCTGCGTAAAAATAGTCACCCTCTGTGACATCCTCATAGCAGTTGGGGCTCTGTTAAGAAAGATGCACGATAAAAATAAGTCTACGACAAATAGCATAAGCGATATAAATCTCTTGACTCCACCTACCTAACAATTTAACAGATTGATATTCTCCTAACATTAAAACAACACTTCTTTATAATTAGCGTAGCATCTGTGCATGAAGACGTAAAATATTGAGCTACGTGGGATGCTGAATAAATAAAGAAAAAATATGATCTGCTGATCTCTTTGTGCACCGACACTATAATACAATTTGAGATTCTTTCTATTTTTGTCCAAGCTATTCATTTCTAATATTTATGCTGTTCAAGAAAGGGAAAATTCTTTTTAAATAACATCGAGTCTTTAATATCTGTGGAATTTAGACTGCACAAGCTGATTATAATTGTAAATGGCTCGGGATTATTACATAATATGTAATATGTTCAATGTTCATATTAATTACTTTTTATACTGATTAATTTTTTTAATATTCTGGAATGCATAAAGACGAAGTGAGTAAAATAATATCCGGGACGAGTTTTACAACACAAGATAAGATTTTAGTTCATTCAATCTGTGGTAACGAGTCGGTTGTGGCACACAGAGGATATCATTGTCGGACAGGGGAGAAAAAGAGAATCCGTTGATATGGCCGAGCCTCGTAAAACGATTAAATTGTCGCTTAAAGTATATGATTATGGCTTCGTTATGACCTACCAAGATTTTCACTATACCTCATGAGGCGCACAGATGGCCTCGCTAAACTTTACACTGACCATTTTGCACTTTGTACATTGACCCTGACATTAAATGTGACTATATATATACTCTAAAATAATTAATGATTGCAGGTAATTCAAAGGGACAGTTGACATCTCGACAGTGACTAAGTTGCAACTTGTACAAATTTGAATTTCTAAGTGATCATCCTATCATCCTATCTTAAAAAAGAGATGTTACCGATATATCGAACACATTGTTGTCGAAAACTTGATTGGTTTATAAATTGCGCGAATTTTGTGAATATACCAAATTTGAAAAATATCTTCAGATTATTTTCGTTTTCAAAACTATTACTAATAAAAAGGTTATATAGAGATAGAAAATAATTTAAAGTGATAAAAATAATTATTTTGATGTGAAAAATAAATGACTAGTGAAGCAAAAAAATATTTTGAAATATATATCTAAGGTTAGTGAACGTTAATTGAGAAATTAAACAGATTTTAAATTAAACAGTAAATTTTCCTGTGTTTTTTGTATCACTTTGTAATCTAGTAATATTTAATAATATATTCGTATATTTATTATTTACAGATCAGTTATCATCAGAATTATGAGATTTTATGGGATTATAAAATAATTTTAAGGGATTTGAATATATATTTTGTGGAATTTTAAGTAATTTGAGAAAGTTTTAGGAAATTTTTAAGCATTTTACAAAATTTCATTAGATTTTAAGGTACTTTAAGAGATTTAATGAGATTTCATGGAATCTTGAATAATGTTAAGGAATTTAAAAGCATTTTACGAAATTTATTGAGATTTTAGAAATATTAAGTGATTTCACGGTATTTCGAGGGATTTTATGAAATTTTAAATGATTTTACAAAATTGCATGAAATTTTAAATAACTTTCAGAGATTGAACGATATTTCATACGATATTAAGTTATTTTAATGACTTAAGGGATTTTAAGGCATTTACGACATTTCATTGGATTTTCAGGAATTTTAAGAGATTTCATAAGATTTCATGGGATTTTAAGTAATTTTATGGGATTTGATGATATTTTGGGAGATTCTAAGTAATTTTAAGCAAAAAATATTTTATGAGATATTAAGTCATTTGAAGAACAATTATTTCCAGAAATTTTAAAGGATTTTGTGAGATTATATAGGATTTTTAAGAATTTAAAAGAATTTATCGAAATTCCATGGAATTTTGAGTATTGTTAAAAGATATAATGATGAGACTTATGGAGTTTTGAGTATTGAGATTTAATGAAATTTTGAGTAATTTTGAAAAATATTAATTGATTTTGTTAAAGGAATTTCATAAGAATTCATAGGATTTTAAGTAGTTTTTTGAGTTATAACGATAGGTTTTGGAATTTTAAGGAATTTTATGGAACAACAAAGAATATCACAGATTTTATTGGATTTTGACATTTATGGACATTTATTTCCAGAAATTTTAAAGGATTTGGTGAGAATATATTAGATTTTCAGGAATTTTAAGGGATTTCATAACATTTCATGGGGTTCTAAGTAATTTTATGGGCTTTGATGATATTTAGGGAACTTCTGAGTAATTTAAACGACTTTATGATATTTAATGAGAAATTAAGTATCTTTAAGTACATTTATTTCCATAAATTTTAAAGGATTTGGTGAGATTATAATTTATATTGAATTTCAAGAATTTTCAATAATTTAACGAAATTTCATGGAATTTTGTGTAATTTTAAGAGGTATAATGAAACTTTATGGAATTTTGACTAATTTTAAGTAATTTTAAGAAATATCAATCGATTTTGCGAAATTTAAAGGAATTTCATAGGATTTTTAGTAATTTTAAGGGTTATAGCGATAGGTTATGGAATTTTAAGGAATTTTATAGAAAATCAAAGAATATCAAGGAATATCAAGTGATTTTATGGAATTGGAAGGAATTTCACCATATTTTTAAGGATGTTAAAGGCATTATAAGATACTATATGGGGTTTTAAGTAATTTTGAAGACTTTTAAGGGACTCAAGGGATTTTACGGAATTTCATGGAATTCTAATTACTTGTAAGATATTTAACGGGATATTAACTTATATGTATTTTAAGAACTTTTAAGGAATTCGAGGGATTTTAAGAAATTTCAGTGGATTTTCACGAATTTTTTTTAGAGATTTAATCAGATTTCATGGGACTTTGAGGATTTACGAAATTTAAAGGAATTTCACCATATGTTGAAGGATAATAAAGGCATTTTAAGGAATTTTATGAATCTTATGGAGATTCCTGAAATTAAATGAAGAATTACAAGATTTTATATTTCAAGAATTAAAATTTCTCAATTATTTTTTCTACTAGCAAAAGGTATGCAAAAACGAGAAATTAATTAATATATAATAAATTAATTAATATATTTAATAATATATTTAAGTAATATATAATATGTATGCTTATTACATAATTCCGTTCGTTCGTCAATTAATTCCTTTGTTCCTCGGTTCGTGTTCCTTCGTTCGTCTGTCCGTTCGTTCCTTCGTTGGTTCATTCCTTCGTTCCTTCGTCTGTTCGTATATTCGTTCATTCGTCCGTTCCACGGTCTTTTCGTTCATTCTCAACGTTCGTTCGTCCATTCATTCGTTTTTTCCTTCGTTCGTGTTTGTTCGTTCATTCCTTCGTCCGTCCGTCCGTTCGTTCCTTCATTCGTTCGTTTATTCGTTCATTCGTCCTTTCGTGCGTTTGTCCATTCATTCATTCATTCGTTCGAAGTATAAAGTAGATTCACGATGATGCTTTTGTTTTTTACTTATTTTTTTAAGATTGGATTTCTATTATTAAGAGTGACAGTTCATGTCAAGTTGGCATTTTATTAATAATTTCAATAATTAATTACAATTATGCCAATTTTAGTAGTATAATAATAATTAATTTTGATGATAAATTAACATGTAGACAATATTATTGTAAAATTTGATAGCAAAGTTATTTCTAATCCTCGTAGATAAGACCAGAATCTAGTCTTTTCTTATACGAATAACGCAAAGCCTATCACCATCTTTTACAATCTATGGGACTCGTTCTGTGACTCTATACGTACAACATAAAAGTTGACGGGAGTAACGAGGTACGAGCCAATACAATCTTGAAACTACATACTCAAAAGCTTGTAAGGTTGATAAAGCAGGCGCGTTTCCAAGGGTGTTAGGTATATCTATACACAGAAAAAACAAGGACTGAAAGTGTTTACAGTTTAAGTCAGTTTCTAGTCTTGTTTTAAGATATCTTTGTCTTAAAACAAGACGAAAAACTGACTTAAACTTAAATTCATCCTGAAAACTGACTTAAACTGTAAACACTTTCAGTCCTTGTTTTTTGTGTGTAGATCCTATAGAATGCCTGAGAAATCGCTGCTTTTCCAATTGAGCATGTTGATTCAATAAATTTTTCCGTTTTTTTTAAAATAATTAATTATTATTTTTCCGTTCGTTTATCCGACCGTTGCGTTGGTTCGTTCCTTCGTCCGTTGGTTCATTCGTTCTTTTATTCCTTCGTCCGTTCGTTCGTTCGTTCGTTCGTTCGTTTGTTCGTTCGTTCGACTTTCCGTTCGTTCGTTCGGCAATTCGTTCGTTCATCCGTTGGTTCGTTCGTCCTTTCGTTTCTCCGTTGGTTCGTTTGTTTGTCCTTCCGTTCGTTAGTTCGTCAATTCGATCGTTCGCCCGTTCGTTCGTTTGTCCGTTGGTTCGTTGGTTCTTTCATTCCTCCATCCGTCCGTCCGTCCGTTCGTTGGTTCGTTCGTCCGTTGATTCGTTCGTTCTTTCATTCCTTCGTCCTTCCATCCGTTCGTCCATTCGTTCGTTCATTCCTTTTTTATAAGGGTTTTTTTTATTGCCTGACACTCTTCGTGACAGCGATGGGATTCCAATCCACAGCCTTTCTGATCAGTGACTCAACATTTGAAATTTCTGAAAATTAGGAACGAGGTGAAAGTTGGAAATTGGGAAAATAGGAAAAGTAAATGAGTAATCTCACAGATACTTATTTATTTATATGTGACTTTCATAAATAATTAAACGAATAATCTCAAATTTTTAATTTTCCGCATATTTCACGTTTTTCATTTAACTTTAAGAATGTCTACCATGTAGATTCTCGAAAGTAGAATGCATACTAGAAAAGAAAATAGCGGAAGCACGTATAGTGAAGTAATCACAGTATTTCAAAGTCGAACCAAAGATCTGAACGAGGGTGGAGGCAGGCTGAACTACAGTACGTGTATGTCTGTATCTTCACTAACACTCGCAGGAGGATCGATGGAAGTATTAAACAGTTGCAGTGCGATATGGAAAATTCGATTAGACTTGATTACATTATCCATTCCAGGATATACTATTCTCTGAATTTAATTTTCTCCGGCTTACTTTGCGCAATATTAACTTCAAATCCATTCATTTCGTGAAAAAGTAAAACGATGAAGGTCTACAAAAGTAAATAAAATATTAATGAAAGTTCTGGTAGAAAGTATTTTGAAGTATTGACTTTTTTTCCATGATATACGAAGATAGAAAATTTCCCCTATACAAGTAATTATGTGATCGTGTCGGATTGCGGGCCATAATTATAGACTTCCAATTAGAACAAGAAACTTTGCTTCACTAATTTTCAAGAACGCATTTATTTTCACTCATTACGAAAAAGTCAGTGAGAAATTAAAGAGTTGATAATTTTGCATCATTTTACTAAAGAAAATTTGTCAAATATCAAATATTAATTAATGGAGTATTCATAAAAAAGAGTCGTAATTTTAGATCTGATATTGAATTTCAAAATTTTTATGAAAACGTTAAAAAAAATAATAATATTAATTCTATCTTAAAAATGTGGTGTTATTATATATATATATATATATATATATATATATATATATATATATATATATATAAAATATCGAATATATTTTTGCCGAAAGTCTGATTGATTTTTTGGAAATTGCGCAAATTGTGTGAATGTGCCGAATTTGACAACTACATATCTTCAGATTATTTTCGTTGTCTAAAAAGTTGCTGTAAAAAAGATTATATGAAGACAGAGAATACGAATTTTACTCAATTTATTGAAATCCTATAAAATTTTAAGGAATATCAAGTGATTTAACGGAATTTAACTAATTTTATGAGATTGAATGAGATTTTAAATAATTTTGAAGGATTGAGCGATATTTTGTGAAATTTTAAGTAATTTTAAGGGATTGGACCAGCTATTGCGGTTTTGTATGGAATATAAAGAAATTCAAGTGATTTTACGAAATTTTCTTGGATTTTTAGGTTTTCTAAAAGATTTAATAAGCTTTTATTGTATCTTAAGTAAATTTATATGATTTAACGATATTTTAAGAAATTTTATAAAATGTTAAGGAACATAAAGTGATTTAACGAAATTGAACAAATTTTATGAGATTGTATGGAATTTTAGGTAATTTAAAGGGATTTGCTGGCCATTTATTGCAGTTTTATGGAGTCTAAAAAATTAATTAAATTAAAGGTATTTTACGAAATTTCCTTGGTTTTTCTGGTATTTTCAGACTTTTAATGAGATTTCAAAGAATCTTGAAAAATGTTAAGGAATTTAAAAGGGTTTTACGAAATTTATTGAGATTTTAGAAATATTAAGTGATTTCACGGCATTTCGAAGAATTTTATGAAGTTTTAAAGGATTTTACAAAATGGCATAAAATTTTAAATAATTTTCAGAGATTGAACGATATTTCATAGGATATTAAATTATTTTAATTTCTTAAGGGATTTTAAGGCATTTACGAGAATTTATTGGATTTTCAGGAATTTCAAGGGATTTCATAAGACTTCATGGGACTTTTTAAGTAATTTTGTGGGTTTTGATGATATTTTGGGAACTACTGACTAATTTTAAACCACTTTAAGATATTTTATGAGATATTAAGTAATTTTAAGCACATTTTTTTCCAGAAATTTTAAAAGATTTGGTGAGATTATATTGAATTTTCAAGAATTTTAAAGAATTTAACGAATTTCCATGGAATTTTGAGTATTTTTAAGAGATATAATGAGACTTAATAGTATTTTGAGTAATTTTAAGAAATATCATTTGATTTTGCAAAAGTTAAAGGAATTTCATAAGATTTCATAGGATTGTAAGTAGTTTTTAAATTATAACGATAGGTTGTGGAATTTTAAGGAATTTTATGGAACAACAAGGAATATAAAAAATTTTATGGGATTTTGAAATTTATGGACATTTATTTTCAAAAATTTTAAAGGATTTGGTGAGATTATGTTAGATTTTCAGGAATTTCATGGGATTTCATAAGATTTCATGCGACTTTAAGTAATTTTATGGACTTTGATGATATTTTGGGAGCTTCTGAGTAATTTTAAGTCACTTTAAGATACTTAAGATATTAAGTAATTTTAAGCACATTTTTTTCAAGAAATTTTAAAGGATTTGGTGAGATTATATTAGATTTTCAAGAATTTTCAAGAATTTAACGAAATTTCATGGAATTTTGTGTAATTATAAGAGTTATAATGAGACTTCATGGGATTTCGAGTAATTTTAAGTAATTTTAAGAAATATCAATCGATTTTGCGAAATTTAAAGGAATTTCATAGGATTTTTAGTAATTTTAAGGGTTATAGAGATAGGTTGTGGAATTTTAAGGAATTTTATGGAAAGTCAAAGAATATCAAGGAATATCAAGTGATTTTTATGAAATTGGAAGGAATTTCACCATATTTTGTAGGATGTTAAATGCATTTTAAGTTATTGTATGGGGTTTTAAATAATTTTAAAGACTTTTAAAGGATTCAAGGGATTTTACGGAATTTCATGGAATTTTAAATACTTCTAAGGTATTTAATGGGATATTAACTTATTTTTAGTACTTTTGATGTTTCATTGGATTGTTAGGAATTGGGAATTTCAGGAATTTTAGGAGATATTTCACGACAGTTCATGGGATTTTAAATGATTTTGGGGAATTACGATATTTTATATTTTAGTAATTTCAAGGACTTTTAAGGAATTCAAGGGATTTTAAGAAATTTAAGTGGATTGTCACGAATTTTTTTAGAGATTTAACGAGATTTCATGGCATTGTCAGGAATTTTAAGGGATTTCATGAAATTTCATAGGATTTTAAATAACTATAAAGGATTTATCCATATTTTATGGAATTTTAAGTAATTCTAAGAGATTTTACGATGTTAAGAGATTTAATAAGACTTTATGGGATTTTGAGTAATTTTAAGTAATTTTAAGAAGTGTTTAGTGAATTCACGAAATTTAAAGGAATTGCACCAAAATTTTAAGAATAATAAAGGCATTTTAAGGAATTTTATAAAACTCATGAAGATTCCTGAAATTAGATAAAAAATTACAAGATTTTATATTTCAAGAATTAAAACTTCTCAATTATTTTTTCTACTAGTAAAAGGTGTGCAAAAACGAGAAATTAATCGCGCGCAGAGCGCGCGTATCATAATTGTTATATCATATAAGTATGTAATTTATTTAAGTTGAGTAGTTTAAAATTTACTAGGTCGAGATATAATACGAGATTGTTTCTGAAGTTAAAGTATATATGTACATTTGTACAACCAATCTCGCTAATGGCCTTTGCGTTGTCCCCTTCGCGGATATTTTGCCCATCCTACCATGCTCCCCTATGAATATTTATTCGGGCGACTTGTTTCGTTTTATTAAAACTAATAAATTGCAGCGTAATCGGGCCTTCGCTCGTGTGTGTTTTTTCCGATTTACCATTTGAATGTAGGAATCAATAACTTTGAGTTTGTTGATGCCAAAGATATTTCTGGCTCATGAAGATCAATCCGAAGCCTATTCAAAATAAATCCGAAAGTTTAATACGAATGAATCCGAATTTATACTAATTTTTTGGAATAATTCGGATTGATTCGGATAGACCGGATTAATTAGGATTAATTCGGATAGACCGTATTAATTCGGATTGATTCGGATATACCGGATTAATTAGGATTAGTTAGGATTGAAAGTCCTGATTGACCGAATTCATTCTGATTGAAAGTCTGGATTCGTTCGGATTGACCGGATTTATCGGATTCAAAGTTTGTATTAATTCTGATTAATTCGGATTGGCGGATTCAATTGGATTAAATGTTCGGATTGTTTTTGAATGGCTTTCGGATTAATTCGGATTGAAAGCTTCCTTCGGATTAGATCGGAATGAAACTGTTTGGTTCGGATACCAATTCCGGAATGATTCAGATTGAATCGGAATGAATTTCAATCCGAAGCTTTCGCTAGGGGATTTAAATTTGAAATTCAGCAATTTTAGGCCCTACTAATAAATTTTTTGTCAATTTTAAGTCGAGTACATCTGAAACATCAAATTTTGAAAAATGTTTAGATATTTTTAGGGTTTTAACTTGATTTCACGGGATTTTAAGTAATATAATAATGTTAAGGAATTTAAATTAATTTCAAGATTCAGATTTTACAGATCTTAGGAATATTCAGGAATTTCATGGTATTTTAAGAAATTTTTTTGAATTTCTAAGTATTTGAAGAAACATTATGTTATTTAACCATATTTCATGGAATTTTAGCAAATGTAAGGAATTTCAGCAGATTTTAATTTTATTTTCATTTTATAGAATTTTAAGGAAGTTTACGATTTAATGAGATTTCATGATATTTAAATAATTTTAAAGGATTTAACGGTGTTTAAAGAAAGTTTTATACTTTTTTGAGATTTTATAAATATTAAGGGATAAAGGCATTTCACGTCCTTTTAAGGATTTTATGGAATTTTAAGTTATATCCTATGAAATTTATTGGAATAATATAGAATTTTAAGGAATTTTAATGTTTTTAACCTTATTTTATTGTATTTTATGAAATTTCAAGGAATTTTACGACACTTTTTGGTCTTTTTACAAAAATTTATATAATTTCACGATATATCATGGGATTTAGTGTATTTTTAAAGGATTTAACAATTAAAGTGCATTAAATTGTCTTCTCTATTTGTTTATTAATAATTTTTTTACTCAAAGTTATATTTTATTTATTATATTTGTTATAAACAAATTTTATCAACAAATTGGTAAATTTTTGGTAAAAAAATTTTTCTTTTTGATAAAAGTGCTTCGTATTAATGCAGGAATGAATGACATTAAATATCTAATTACAAAAATAATTAAAAAGTTAAGAATAACTATTATCATAAGTAATTCTTTTTGTATTCTTATTCAGCTGGTAAATAATCGTTAGAATTTCGGTATGAGAGAAATATCTATGGAAGTGAGGTGAGGATTTAAATTCCAATATTACATTCACTTCTCCGCATTAGGATTCGAACCTGCGACAGTCAAAAACTCAGTCGGCTGGAAAATAATCCAAGCACTTTGTCACTGAGCTAACCTGTCTCTAAATTCAGAAATTTATCTGCATCTACTAAAGTTTAATGTTTTCAAAAATTACAATAACAGAATATCTAAAAAAAAAACGTCATTTTAAGCTTGACGTAGAAATTTGACAATTTAAAAAGGTTTTTACGAACTGCAGTTCAATTAGAAGTTTCATTTGATTTTAAGGAATTTTAAGGAATTTTAAGTGATTTCAAGAAATTTGGGGTGGTAGCTAGTCCAGTACTGGTAAAATCCCTAATAATAACTTATATTTGACCCGAATGCATTATTTTTCTCTATAAAATATGTATACTTCTTAATGATTTTAATAATTTTTTGTATGAAAACAGTTTAGGGGTAGTTACCCTCTTCAATGCTGTTTTTTTTTTCTTTAAAATTCATAAATACCTTCATCCTCTTTTTTATGTGCAACACGTATTTTTTTCGAATTTTTTTTGCTCGATTTTGGATTTATTTTGCAATTTTATTCATAATTGGAGGGTGGTTTACCCCCGTGTAATTTTTTAATTACTGTTGAATGTACTCTATTTCACTTCCATCGTTATAAAACTAATTTCCCCATTTTGTTTGTGTATGGAAAGTATATATTATCACAAACATAAAATACGAAGTGTTTAAGGGTAGTTACCCCACTAATTTTTTAAAAAATTTTTTTGTCGAAACATGTCAACTTTATTTTTGTCCCAAGTGCAACATATATATTTTTAAAATTTTTTCCTGTGAATTAGAAAATTTTTAGCACAACTTTAAAAATATGTAGGGGTGGTTTACCCCCTCATTTTTTTTTACGTTATTCATCTTTCATCACGAAGAAACTTTTCTAGTTGATCGAAATCAATTTAGTTTTTATACACAAAACTATGCAATCGGCACTTAAGACCCCTATTTTTGAGGGGCTGTTTCACCCCCTTAAAGTGTTTTTCTGCAGATAAAAAAAAATACGTGTCGCTTAGTTTTTCGAGTGAATACACTAGTGCTTACATAATTACATATTTTATTTTTTATGAAACCTGTTTAGCTGTTTATTAAAATTAAAAACTGGCTTCCCATTTTACAATCTGTCTTTACAATCTGGCTTCACAATTTGAAAGAGTGGGTTGATTTGATAGGACATCACTTGGGTGGTCTTAAGTATAACATATCTCGTAGTTTGGAGTTCATCAGCTAACGCTAAACACGTCAGGGTCACGACCCTGGGTCACAGAGACCGGAACACAAGCGGGTGGTGTCGCGTGGACGATAAAAGAAGAACAAGAAGGGCAAATCCTGTAAGAGGGTGAAGGAAAAAAATAGTCGAACAAAAACTATCCTTTTTTCTTTTGAGACAATTAACAACCTCTGTAAATTTAAATATAATACATAATTTTTTTTAAATAGCAATTATGATCTGCGCGCGATTAGTTTCTCGTTTTTGCACACCTTTAAGGGACGACTGAATATTCCCAAAAAATAAAATTCCCTACACTGTAAAATTCCCGAATAAATGATTACAGAAAAATAAAATTCCCGACATTATAAAATTGCCGACAATATCCAATTCCCGACAATTTAAAACTCCTGACACTAGAAAATTTCCGACAGTTTATAAAATTCCCGAAATTAAAAATTCCCGACACTGGAAAATTCCCGACGGAGAATTAACAATAATATAAAATTCCCAACTCTGTAAAATTCCCGAAAAAAATTATTTTAATAAATAAATAATGTAAATAATAATTTTTAAAAATTGTTTTTATTATTCTTGAGTGATCTCTAAAAATTATTGAAAAATATTTTTTACAATACAAAATAAAAACAATTTTTAAGAATTATTATTTAAATTATTTATTTATTTATTTATTAAAATAATTTTTTTCGGAAATTTTCCAGTGTCGGGAATATTCTAGTATCGGGAATTTTATAGAGTAGCGAATTCTTTTTATCGTCAATTTTCCGTCGGGAATGTTCCAGTGTCGGGAATTTTTATTTCGGGAATTTTATAAACTGTCGGAAATTTTCTAGTGTCGGGAATTTGATATTGTCGGGAATTTTATAATGTTGGGAATTTTATTTTGCGGTAATTATTTATTCGGGAATTTTACAGTATCGGGAATTTTATTCTTCGGGAATTTTCAGTCGTCCCATAGAAAAAATAATTGAGAATTTTTAATTCATGAAATATAAAATCTTGTAATTCTTTATCTAATTTCAGGAATCTTCATGAGTTTTATAAAATTCCTTAAAATGCCTTTATTATCATTCAAAATTTGGTGAAATTCTTTTAAATTTCGTAAATTCACTTGACACTTCTTAAAATTACTTAAAATTACCCAAAATCCCATGAAGTCTCATTAAATCTCTTAAAATTTTTGAAAATCCACTGAAATTTTGTAAAATCTATTGGATCTATTCAAAGTCTTTAAAATTACTTAATATCCCACAAAATATCGTAAAATATCTTAGAATTACTTAAAATTCCATAAAATATGGACAAATCCCTTAAAGTTATTTAAAATTCTATGAAATTTCATGAAATCCTTTAAAATTCCTGACAATCTCATGAAATCTCGTTAAAAACCGTACAATATCTTAAAATCCCTTTAAAATCCTTCAAAATCTGGTAAAATTCTCCAAATTAATTAAAAATTTGGTTAAATTCTTTAAAATTCTTGAAAATAAAATACAATTTCACCAAATCCTTTAAAATTTCGGGAAATAAATGTTCTTAAATTTGCTTAGAATCGCCCAAAATAACATCAAATTCCATAAAATTACTTAAAATCTCATTAATCTTGAAATCCCTTAAGTCGTTACAATAACTTAATATCCTATGAAACATTGTAAAATCGCTGAAAATTACTTAAAATTCCATACAATTTCGTAAAATCCTTTAAAATTTCATAAAATTCATCGAAATACCGTGAAATCACTTAATATATTTCTAAAATCTCAAGAAATTTCGTAAAGCCCTTTTAAATCCCTTAACATTTTCCCAGATTCTGTTAAATCTCATTAAATCTCTTAAAATACCTTAAAATTCAATAAAATTACGTAAAATGTGTAAAAGTTTCTCAAATTACTTAAAACTCCACAAAATATATGATCATATTCCTTAAAATTACTTTATAATCCTTTAAAATCTCATAATTTGTCCAGAAAAATGTGAGATTTGAAAATTTAAGGGATTTCAAAAGTATGCATAATAATTCAGAGATTTTAATTTTTGAAATACATATAAAAATTTGTAATTCCTTGTCTAATTTTAAAAATCTCAATAAATTTGTAAAACCCTTTTAAATTCCTTAAAATTATTCAAAGTCCCATTAAATCCCATTAAAACTCTCAAATTATCTAAAAATGAAATTATTATCCAATGAAATTTTGTGAAATCCCTTCAAATACCTTTAAAGTTTTTAAAATCAATTAAAATTCCACAAAATATCTATCGTTAAATCTCTTAAGATTTTTCAAAATTCCATGATCTCTTAAAATTTCTAAAAATCCAATGAAATTTCGTTAAATCCCTTGAATCTCTTAAATGTCCTTAAAAAAATTTAATATCCCTTAAAATATCTGAAAATCCAATGAAACTTCGTGACAATCCTTGAAACAGCTTTAAAGTTTCTAAAATTACTTAAAATTACACAAAATGTCGTTAAATCCTTTAAAATTATTTAAAATCCAATGAAATCTCGTTAAATACTTCCAATTACCTGAAAATCCACTGAAAACTCTTTATTAGATTTTCAGATCTTTAAATTTCTTTAGATTCTATAAAAACCCAATAGCTGTTAAAATCCCTTAAAATTTCTGAAAATCTTAATAAATTTCATAAAATTATTTGAAATACCGTCGAATCCTTTAATATTTCTAAAATCTCAATCAATTTTGTAAAATTCGTATTCTCTGTCTTAATAATCATTTTGAAAACGAAAATAGTCTGAAGATTGTTTACAAATTCGATACATTCACACAAAATTCGCGCAGTTTCTAAACCAATCAGGTTTTCGACAACAATGTGTTCGATATATTGATAACATCACGTTTTTTAATATAGGATAGTTAAAATAGAATTGTTAAAATATATTTACTATAGATTCACAGTAAATCAACATTAAATTTCTCCCTTCACTCTACTTCCTCATTTCCAAGTTAATCTACCTTTTGGCAGTTTCTTCTGTTATTACTGATGACATCGACTTCCTCGCAGTTGGTCAATGTCATTTATGAAGTTCTCGTCTCAGAATTGAACATCCTATGGGGTGCCTAAATATCTACGTGTGCCTACTATTAATAGAGATTTCCCTTTTTATGGAGAAACTGTTTCCAGTTTACCCTAATGCTTATTCGAATCCAGACACATATTTAAAGGGGATTTATGGTGTTGATTTTGAAACGTTTATAATGAGGGAGAGTAGAATTCATGAACCACGTGCGAGTTAATTAATTTTATTAAGTAAACATCAACTCTTTTATTTATCATTTTCATATTTTTACTTCATTTGTTTGTGTTAACTGCGCAATTTGATATTTCAGTGTTTGTACAACTCTTCTTTACAAAATACAGTAAACCAATTTAATCTGTTTCTTGAATTTCTTCCGGACTAAAGTTAGTCTTTGAAAAAACGGTTGATTTTTATGAAATAATATTCTATGCTATATGAACCATACTATAGTTGGTTCAGATGCTTAACAAAAAAGTTAATTGAAAACTTATAGATAAAAACTAAATTTATTAAATTTAATTTGTTAAAATTACACATAATCATAACTTCTTTAATATTCAATTAAATGTATTAATCTTGCAGGTCAATCGATTCATCTCGACACAAAGAATTTTTCTTTCCCGCACATAAGCTTTGAATTTTTATTATTTGAGAACTTATAATCGCAAAATAAATTTTAAAAAAATTTTAAATGTACATAAAAATTTTTAAATTCAATATTCTAAAAAATCCTTGGGCACGTTTTGAGATAATAGTTTTTAAGTTATTGTGGCAACGAAACATTGCG
>CAJFCO010018442.1:185999-200490 GCA_904066015.1 Synergus gifuensis | reverse complement strand
AAGGAAAATAAGAGTTCCTTGCGTCGAGACGAATCGATTGACCTATAAGATTAATGCATTTCATTGAAAAATTAGAAAGTTGTGCTTTATTGTACTTTTCTAAAATGAATTTTTCGAATATAACTTCTCAAATAATCAAAATTGAATGCAGATGTAAAGAATACTCAATGTTACCTCTATGAGGAAGCAAATCATATTTGCTTACAGGAAGCAAAGTGCTCATTGAATGAGCACAAAAGTTGATACAACTTCACAGCTAGTTAAGAAATATCAAATGACTACGAAATTTAAATGAATTTCACCAAATTTTGAAGGATAATAAAGACATTTTAAGGAATTCTATAAATCTCATGAAAATTTCTGAAATTAGATAAAGAATTACAAGATTTTACATTTGAAGAATTAAAAATTCTCAATTATTTTTTCTACCAGCAAAAGGTGTGCAAAAACGAGAAACTAATCGCGCGCGAATCATAATTTCTAGTTACAATAAAATTTTAAAATGTCAAAAAATCCTGAATTCTGAAGCCTGCAATCGGCGAATCTAAAATAGGTATGTATGATATATTTCTCTGAGATAAAAGAATAGAGAGGAAACTTTTATGAGATAGGATTACCTCTTTATGAGAAATAACGATATGTCATCGTTGTCGTGAAAATCCGGATCGTACAAAAGAGGTTTCTTTATCCATAAATCGAAAGTCGGTCGTAGAGATTCAATATTGGGTCGGATGAGTAAGTGCGGCTTGGACGTATCAATAACTTCTGAAATCCCCATAAAACAGCATCCAACTAGCTAGAAAAGAGCAGAGACGTGGATCGCCCTACGAAGATATGGCCATAAATGAAATAAAATGATATTTCCTCGATAAGAGGAGTCGCACCGAGGTAAGCCGCGTTATTCAGGGGTCAGCAAACAGTGGAAGGCCTGGTCAGTGGTCAAGTGGGCTGTGAACGGTGGATACGAGCATGGGAAATCCTTGAGTACTCCATCAAGTCCGTCTGTCTTGGTGATTCCAGTGATTCCAGTACAGAGCCTTCCATACGTCACTTTGTCCCCTTTATAGCTTATATGCGCCTCATACCACACAAATAACTGCCAGAATTCACAAATCACTATCAATAATCAGTATCGAAGTTACTAATAAAGTTACACTAGAGAGTTATCCAAAAAAATTATTTTTTACTTTTTCAATTTACATCATGGAACAACTTCTTCCTCTGCACTAGAACTAGAAACACAAATTTTCATATATTTTTTTAAAAACCTAGTAATTATGATCTGCGCGTGATTAATTTCTCGTTTTTGCTCACCTTTTGCTAGTGGAAAAAATAATTTAGAATTTTTATTTCTTGAATTATAAAATTTTGTAATTCTTTATCTAATTTCAGGAATCTGTAAAAGTTTCATAAAATTCCTTAAAATGCTTTTATTATCCTTCAAAATTTCGTGAAATTCCTTTAATTTTCGTAAATTCACTTGATATTTCTTAAAATTACTCAAAGACCCATGAAATCTGATTAAATCTCTAAAAAAAATTCGTGAAAATCCATTGAAGTTTCTTAAATTCCCTTAAATTCCTTAAAAGTCCTTAAAATTACTAAAATATAAAATATCGTAAAATCTCTTAAAATCATTTGAAATCCCATGAACTGTCATGAAATATCTCTTAAAATTCCTGACGATTCAATGAAATCTCGTAAAATCCCCTGAATCCCTTAAAAGTCCTTAAAATTACTTAATCGTTCATGCAATATCTTAAAATGCCTTTAAAATATTTCAAAAATCTGCTGCTTTAAATTTCGTAAAAATCGCTTGATATTCCTTGATATTCTCTGATGTTCCATAAAAGTCCTTAAAATTTCACAACTTATTGTTATAACCCTTAAAATTACTAAAAATTTTTTGAAATCTTCTGAAATTCCTTTACATTTCGCAAAATCAATTGATAATCCTTAAAATTACTCAAAGTTCCAGCATGAAATCTGATTAAACCTCTTAAAATTTTTTAAAATCCACTGAATTTTCGTGAAATCCCTTGAATTCTTTAAAAGTCCTTAAAATTACTAAATATCCCTACAATATCGTAAAATCCCTTAAAATTATTAAAATATCCCATAAATTATCGTAAAATCCCTTAAAATTATTAAAAATCCATGAAATGTCATGAAATCTCTTAAAATTCCTGACGATTCAATGAAATCCCGTAAAATCCCTTGAATTCCTTAAAAGTCTTTAAACTTACTTAATACTCCATACAATATCTTAAAATGCCTTTAACATCCTGCAAAATCTGGTGAAATTCTTTTAAATTTCGTAAAATAATTTAATACTCTTTGATATTCCTTGTTATTCAGTAAAATTCCTTAAAATTCAACAACCTGTCGTTATAATCCTTAAAATGACTAAAAATCCTATGAAATCTTATGAAATTCCTTTAAATTTCTCAGAAACAATTGATATATCTTAAAATTACTCAAAATAACTCAAAATCTCCTGAAGTCTTAATATATCTCTTAAAATTACTCAAAATTCCGTGAAATTTCGTTAAATTCTTTAAAATTCTTAAAATTTCAATATAATTTCACCAAATCCTTCAAAATTTATGGAAATAAATATCTTAAAGTCACTTAAAATTACTAAGAATCTCCCAAAATACCATCAAATCCCATAAAATTATTTAAAATCACATAATGTCATATGAAATCCCTTGAAATTCATGAAAATCCTCTGAAATCTCGTAAATCCCTTGAAATCCCTTAAGTCGTTAAAATAACTTAATTTCCTACAATATATCGTTAAATCTCTTAAAATTATTTAAAATTTCATGCAATTTCGTAAAATCCTTTAAAATTTCATAAAATTCCTCGAAATACCGTGAAATCACTTAATATTTCTAAAATCTCAATAAATTTCGTAAAACGATTTTAAATTCCTTAACACTATTCACTATTCCATGAAATCTCATTAAATCTCTTAAAATACTTTAAAATCCTATGAAATATCATAAAATGCCTAAAAATCTCTTAAAAGTCTTTCAAATTACTTAAAATTCCACAAAAAAAATATATATATATATAGTCAAATTCCTTAAAATTACTTTATAATCCCATAAAATCTCATAATTCTGATGGTAACTGATCTGTAAATATACGAATACATATATATTAAATATTAATATATTAAAAACTGATATAAAAAAACGCATGAAAAGTTTACTATGTATAAGTAATTTGTTTAATTTCTCAAATAATATTCACTAACCTTAGGAATACATTTTGAAATATTTTTTTGCTTCACTAATAATTTACTTTTCACATCAAAATAATTATTTTTATCACTTCAAATTATTTTTTATCTTTATATAATAACCTTTTTCCTAGTATGTAATCGTTTTGACAACGAAAATAGTCTGAAGATAGTTTTCAAATTAGATACATTCACAAAAATTGCGCAATTTCCAAACGAACCAATCAGGTTTTCCACAACAATGTGTTCGATATATTGGTACAGTCACGGATCCAGAAAAATATTTCGTGGGGGGGGGGGGTTTAAAATATCCGTGGACAATACATCGACTTTTTGTATATTTTATTATTATTATTATTATTATTATTATTATTATGTGGGATATACAATGTCAAAAGTTTCGGGGGGGGGTTTAAACCCCCTAATCCACCCCCTGGATCTGCCCCTATATTAGTAACATCTCTTTTTTAAGATAGGATATTTAGAGATCGCGCAAAGCTCTTTTATGTAAGATCAGGATTTAAGTGCCCTGACTAATAACTAAACGAGGGCACTAAAGCCCTGTTCTCACTTACATATATTTTCTGTTCTTTCTCCATTTTTAAAGGATATTATATACTTTAAATCATCAGCATTAAATCAGCATTACATTTTTAAAGTGGATTAATGTATAATTAAATTGACATCATAAATGTGTGTACACTATATACAGTATCGAATGAAGTTCCATTAACAGAGTAAGAGACGCTTTCGATAGGTAGAGAATTAATCATGGTTTCGCTTGTCCAAATAGAGCAGCAGCAATTGATATATTTATAACGCGTTCGATTTTGAGAGTAACGATAACGAAATAATGGGGTGATCAATTAGACAATGTTGGAAATTATAATCTGCGAGAGAGATAAGGAAATATCCAATGTTAATTCGATTAACTCGCACAGTTTATCTAACAGTGCTTAAGACTCGCGTGTTATTATCTATTTCGCGTGTAGATAACGTCTACCAGGAAGTATATTGATAGGGGTGTTAGTGGGGAATCCGGTCGGTATTCTAAGTCATGCAATGTCTGTCAGGGATTCGTAATATTAAACCTACACTACACCCAGTTTTACTCGCCTCGCAAAATGATTAAAAATTGACTTCGCGTAATAAGCGTAATAATTAATATGCAACATTAACAACACGCAAATATTAATACGACTTTTACTTATTACTCTGTTTCATAATCTGAGTAGGTTTTCATTTTCATTATAGAAGCTACTTTATAAGCAAGATATCATGTCAGTAATATCGTGAAAGGCACGGAATGAACTTTTATCATATTATTTATGTCTCTGCGTGAAAATTCAGCATTTAATTAAAGGCGTTATTTAATTAATAACTGAACGCAATATATGGTTATTTATTTTTTATTTTTATTTGTTTTTTAGATTTTATTTGTGGTTTCTGTAATGATTGAATTGAGGGGAGATGGATTTTTCTTGTTTTATTGAAAATTATATAAAAAGTTTATTATCATCCCTCGAGGAAATGGAAGACGTCATATCTTTCGGACAACATGACTGGCCTCTATATCCATTATTCTTTATCTGGGTGAAGTATAAAAGCTATGCGTTACTATTATGTCAAGATCGCCGCGTATTTCTCTTGGACAGTTCTTTCTACTATTTTTCCCATAATCGTTTTTGATGGAGCATGAAATTTCCCTTTCAATTTAATTCAATCCATCTTTTTATTATATTATAATTTTTGTGGAGAAATTAATTAGATTGACCATCACTAAAGTTGAAGGTTTTTTGGTTTTTAAGACGATTTTGTGAATTTTTATGGTGTTTTCTATAGGAGATTGGTTTTAAAGGTGAGTCCGAAAATTCTTACCACCACTATTATGTAGAGCATTACTTGTGAAAATTTTTCACGTATTAAAATCTGAAAAAATTTTGGTTTATTCCATAGAGGGTGGGTTTTAAGGATGAATCCAGAAATTTTCACCCCCACTATAATGAGGGATGTTATATCTCTTGAAATTCCTCGAAACTTAAAATTTCATGAAAACCTTCTTGCTTAAGATTTTTTAAGGTTTCTTAAAACTCACAAAAACCTCTTGAAATCCCTTAAAAATTTATAGTAACGATTAAAATCATAAATGTCTTGAAATCCAAGTTAAAACTTGTAAAAAGTTCTAAAAATTTCTAAAAACCTCTTGAAATTTCTTAACGTTTTAAATCTCTTAAAATCTTTACAAACCTTATCAAATTCCATGAAATCCTTCAAAATTCTACAAAATTTTTTAAAGATTAGAGAAATCAATAAAATTACCTGAAAACTTTAAAATCCTTTAAACCCCATAAAATACTCTAAAACTCATAGAACTCTCTTGAAATCTTTTAAAATTCGTGAAAACATCTTAAAATTCTTAAAATTATATGATAACATTTAAAGTCCCTTGACGTCCTTTAAAATCTATTACATTAAAATTATAAATCTCTTAGAATCCAAGTTAAAATTAGCAGAAATCTCTAAAAATGCATAAAAAAACTCTTGGAATTTCTTAACGTTTAGTATCTCTTAAAATTCTTAGAAATCTTATCAAATTTCATGAAATCCTTTAAAATTCTACAAAATCTTTTAATTATTACAAGGGGGGGCTTCGCCCCCCTGCGCGTTTCGCGCGCCTAACCCCTATAAAAATTTTGATGAATTCTATGATTTCTAATTTTGATATTATTATTTAATTTATTGGATATTTTGTCAACTTCATTGAATGTATTTATATATATATTTTATACCTTAATTGTCCTAATGGACAATTTCGAGGGGGTCACGTGATCGAGGGGGTCAAGTGATCTAAGTGGATCACATGATCGAGGGGGTCACGTGACCCCATGAGGCAATATATTCTAACCTAACCCTAAACCTTACCTAACCCTAACCTAACCCTAACCTAACCTTACTTAAACTAACCCAACCATGGATTTATATATACTCTATTGGAAATCCCCACATGGGGACCCTTTAATGATCCCACATGGGAACTCATGTAGGAAATCACATAGGTTCCTTTATTAATTCGTATGGGAAAATTGGGACACGAAATGAGATAGGAACCTATATGGGAAACTATGTGGGAAACTATGTGGGAACCTATGTAGGAATTCATACGGGATTTTATGAATTTTCTTTTGAATTTACTTACTTCAAGATTACTTCAAAATTACTTATCAAAATTATACTTACTTCAAATTCAAAAGAAAATACATAGGATTTCGTATGGGTTTTCACATAGGATCTGATGTAGGTTCCCACATAGATTCCTATCTCATTTCGTGTTCCAATTTTCTCATACGGATTAATAAAGGAACCCATGTGGATTCCCATATGGGTTCCCATGCGAGATCCTTAAAGGTTCCCATGTGGGGATTTCCAATAGGGATAGATTCTAACCTCACCCTAAACCTTACCTAACTTAACCCTAAACCTTACCTAACCTAACCCTAAAACTAACTTAACCCTAAACCTTACCTAACCTAACCTTAAACCTAACCTAATCCAACCACAGTTTCCTGACAGCGGCGGTTGAGGCGGCGACGGCGAGATCAATAGGGTCACGTGACCCAATGACGGGATAGATTCTAACCTAACCCTTAAACTAACCCTAACCTAACCCTAAACATTACCTAACCCTAACCTAACCTTAAATCTAACCTAACCTAACCCAACCCTAAACATTACCTAACCTAAATCTAACCTAACCCTAAACCTTACCTAATCTAACCTAACCTAACCCAACCACGGATTCCTGACACAGCGGAGGTGGCGAGATCTTTTCATAATATAGATAGATAGATAACAATCTCATAAAATCCCTTGAAATTTTACTGCAACCTTCAAAATCCTTTTAAATCTTACAAATTCTTTTAAAAACTATATATGTATAGAAATTCTTTTGAAATCCCTCAATAAAATTACCTTATAATATTCCCTAAAACTTCTAAAAATTCTTAAAATTCTGCGTTAATATTTAAAGTCTCTTTACGCCCTTTAAAATCCATTAAAATTATTAGAAATCTCGTTACATTCCATGAAAACCTGAAAATTCTATAAAATCTTTTAAAAATCAGAAAATCCCTTAAAATCATTAAAATCTCTTGACTTCTTTTAAAATTCCAGTAAATTCTATTGTAACATTTAAAATTCCTTAAAGTCCCTTAAAATTCTTTGAAACCTTTTGAAATGTCTTAAAATTCCTCGAAACTTCAGGATTTAAAATCCCTCTAAATTTCACGTTCTTTAAATAATTAATTAAAAATTTTTCAACCGCGATTTCAAATTCAAAAAAAAAAAAAAATGAAAACGGCAAAACAATAACGCAAAATACTATCGTCACCAAAAAATTGTAACGCGTTACTGGCAAACTCAGACTTTCCGAAATGCTTAATAGTAATAAATTTGTGCTGAATTCAAATGCTAAAGATAATTGCAGTGTTTTATAGTTAAACTGTAAAATAGATATCGATATATTATGGTAAATGGAAGGTAAATCAGCAGGAAACGCCCGTATTTTGAAAGTACGAGTCATTCGGATGTCAGTTGGACGAACGAGAGTTTATCAGACATATCGAAGAAGAGGTATGGGATAAAATAAATCAGTCCCCTACCAATAGCGGCATACGTGAGTCGCTTTAACGGACCGATATCGATCGGTATTCCATAGATTTCACCGGATTCAACCTCGTTTTGACTAAATAGGAATATATCGGCTTTTATAGCGAACCCCATCCCAGAACGTCGCTCACGCGAATGCGATACTGCCAGTCTCGATTCGCTATTGCCGGAGAAAACGTCAAAATTGATATTCCATGCTCGCCTCGTACTCCACCGCATATAAACCCAGAATCCGATATTTCACATACATAGTGCTATATGCTTCCCGACATTGGCATCATCGGTGAATACGTGCGCCTATATTCGCATACTCGACCAGATTCGTATTATCGAGAATGTGAGAGTAAATAAACCCGAAGGTCCCGCCAGAGGCGCTCAAACCATCTTCTCCTATCTACTCTCAATTTTATACAACATACATTTTATATGTATATCAAATTTTATATATACTAGCAATTATCCCGTATAGAAATTTCGATAGGGGTCTAGTGGGGGCCTCACTAGTTTTCCATTTTTTTAGTTGGGCCCTTGTGGAGGAAATTAGTCGGGGCCCCAGCTATATCGTAACGCTTTTGTCAGTTAGGCCCCGACTACTAGTTCTAGTAGGGGCCTAGTGGGAATCGCCCTTCCTCAGCCCTATTAACGAAAGGGCCCTGCTGTGGCTCTAATCAGGTCCCCGCGATGTATATTTTTAATAATAAATGTATATAGTTACACTGAAAAAAATGGCTTAGCTGTCCCAGCTAGACATATAGCTGGATTTCTTAATTCCAAGAAAATATAGCTGTTTTACCTAAATTTCTAACTGAGTTACTTAAATATCTAGCTGTTTTAGTAAAATTTTACCATCCAGAAATAATCTAGCGAATTTACCTAGATAATTTTTAGACGGCAAAATTTAGCTAAAACAGCTAGATATTTAGGTATCTCAGCTAGAAATTTAGGTAACACAGCTATATTTTCTTGGAATTACGAAATCCAGCTATACGTCTAGCTGGGACAGCTAAACCATTTTTTTCAGTGTAGGCATTTGGGACGATTTGAAGTAGAAATATTATTTATGGTTTTTCTCAAATTTCTCTTTCCATCGAAGAAAAATGAAAGTGAAGACGTCTAAAGAAATAAAATTTTTTTGCTCATTATTTAAGTTTTTACGGTATTGTACACTTAAATATGTTTTTAAAATAACCGTACTTACAAACTTCAAACGAAAATCTTTTGCTGCGAGGTCTTCCTCAAATTCCAAAAAATCCAACTGACAAATTCTTGTGAACTGAATTCTGAAGTGAATTCTGAATTCTTGTGAACTGAATTTTGAACTCTGTTACAAATTCTTGTAACTGACAAATTCTTGTGAACTGACATTCATGAACTTTATCAGAGAATTCTATGTTGAGCGCCGCCTAACGGCCGAACCTTATAATTACAAAAGTAAGGTTAGCGGGGATTTTCTAGTCGGGGCCAGACAGGGCCCCGATTAGTTTTTTCTAGACTAGAAATTCTAGTCCGGGCCACGCTAGAACCCTACTTTAAATGGGGAAAGATAGGGAAATTTCTACACGGGTGATCCGCCCCTAGTAGAAATTGGTCCAGTTTTTCCTTAACACTCTCAAGTAATTCGTAGGGCTGAAATTGGGAAAACTAAACTAGAGGAACTAGGTAGTGCCTAGTTAGAGCCTAACTAGAATTTCCTGATCAGATTTCAATGAGGAAATCCTTGACTAGTAATCAATGAAATTTCTTCATTCAATACGAGAATAGTTTTTCTTTGCCAGTATCTGGATAGAAACTAACTAGGATTTCCTGCTCAGTTTTAACTGGAAAGATTCTGTACGCAGAAAAATGAATCTGTTAAAGTTACAGATTCAGATCTGTTGGACATTTCTGCGATTTTAACAGTTAAAATCTGTTAATCTTACAACTCTATCTGTAAAATTTACAGAAATACTTCTGTTAGAGTCATCTGCTAACATAGCAGTCTGTTATATTTACATATAAAAATCTGTTGATTTGGAGCGATGAAAATTTGTAAATTTAACCCTTGCTTGCCACACTGGGGTGGATTATACCCCAAGCTTTTTTTTCTCTTAATTTAAAGTACCGAAATGTGAAGAAAATCGCTTTAAATCAATATTTGTCAATAATTCGAGACAAACAAATTGTCAAAGAAAAATATCCAATGGTTAATTTTTTATTACAATTTTTATGGCTGGTGTGGCCGACACCCCAGCTTGGCAAGCGTTTTACTCCGCGAAGGTTTGGCAAGTAAGGGTAATTCTTAATCTAATGAAATCTGATTAAATCTCTAAAAAAAATTCTGAAAATCCACTGAAGTTTCTTAAATTCCCTTAAATTCCTTAAAAGTCCTTAAAATTACTAAAATATAAACTATCTTAAAATTCCCTAGAATCATTTAAAATCCCATGAACTGTCATGAAATGTCTCTTAAAATTCCTGAAATTCCTAATTCCTAATAATCCAATGTAACCTTCGTAAAATACCTTTAAAGTCCTAAAAAGAAGTTAATATCCCGATAAATATCTTAGAAGTATTTAAAATTCCATGAAATTCCGTAAAATCCCTTGAATCCCTTAAAAGTCTTTAAAATTACTTAAAACTCCATACAATACCTTACAATGCCTTTAACATCCTTCAAAATCTAGTGAAATATTCCTTTCAATTTCATAAAATAACATGATATTCCTTGATATTCATTCATGTTCCATAAAATTCCTTAAAATGCCACAACCTATCGATAGAAACATTAAAATTACTAAAAATCCTATGAAATCTTATGAAATTCCTTTAAATTTCGCAACATCAATTGATATTCCTTAAAATTACTCATAGTTCCATGAAATCTGATTAAACCTCTTTAAATTTTTGAAAATCCACTGAATTTTCGTAAAATCCCTTGAATTCCTTAAAACTCCTTAAAATTACTAAATATCCCTACAATATCGTGAAATCCCTTAAAATTATTAAAAATCCCAAGAAATGTCATGAAAATTCTTGAAAGTCCTCAAAATAAGTTAATTTAATTCCATGAAATCCCGTAAAATCTCTTGAATCCCTTAAAAGTCCTTAAAATTACTTAAAACCCCATACAATATCTTAAAATGCCTTTAACATCTTTCAAAATCTGGTGAAATTGCTTTCATTTCATAAAATTACTCGATATTCCTTGATATTCTTTGATGTTTCATAAAATTTCTTAAAATTCCACAACCTACCGCTATAACCATTAAAATTACTAAAAATCCTATGCAATCTTATGAAATTCCTTTAAAATTCGCAAAATCAATTGATATTTCTTTAAATTATTTATAATTACTCAAAATCCCATGAAGTCTTATTATACCTCTTAAAATTACACAAAATTCCATGGAATTTCAATAAATTCTTAAAAATTATTGAAAATCCAATATAATCTCACCAAATCCTTTAAAATTTCTGGAAATAAATGTTCTTCAAATTACTTAATATCTCATAAAATATTTTAAAGTTGTTTAAAATTACTTAGAATCTCCCAAAATATCACCAAAGCCCATAAAATTACTTAAAATTCCATGAAATCTTATGAAATTCATTGAAATTCCTGAAAATCCAATATAACCTCACCAAATATTTTAAAATGTCTGGAAATAAATGTCCATAAATGTCAAAATTCCATAAAATTTTCGATATTCCTTGTTGTTTCATAAAATTCCTTAAAATTCCACAATATATCGTTATAATTCTTAAAACTACTTAAAATCCTATTAAATCTTATGAAATTCCTTTAAATTTCTCAGAAACAATTGATATATCTGAAAATTACTCAAAATAACTCAAAATCTTCTGAAGTCTTATTATATCTCTTAAAATTTCACGAAATTCCATGAAATTTCGTTAAATTCTTTCAAATTCTCGAAAATCCAATATAATCTCACCAAATTCCTGAAAATGCAATGAAATCTCGTAAATGCCTCAAAATCCCTTAAGTCATTAAAATAACTTAATATCCTATGAAATATCGTTAAATCTCTGAAAATTATTTTAAATTTCATGCAATTTCGTAAAATCCTTTCAAATTTCATAAAATTCCTCGAAATACCGTGAAATCACTTAATATTTCTAAAATCTCAATAAATTTCGTAATACCCTTTTAAATTCCTTAACATTATTCAAGATTCCATGTGTTCGATATATTGATAACATCTCTTTTTCAAGATAGGATATAATTTTATATTTAAAATATTTTTTAAAAATCCTCCACAGGATTCGACTTACTATTTATTAGACTAACTAATATTTTGATTTGCAGTATGGCGAGATAGAAATTTCAGAATATTGTAACTTTGGATACAATTGATAGAATGTTCCACACAGTGCCATGTAAAAAACTTAACAGTAGCACATAAATTAGAATTGATTGTCAACTTGATGTAGTTCGTGACGAATTCACCACTATCCAATCACTATGCATCACATGTGAGACATTTTTTACCTTCAGTGTACTGCATTTTATTATCCAGTGGAGAAACGTTTTTTACGACATTCATTTTATAGAGAGTTACACGTTTTTATTTTCATGCGAGCCTTAATTTGCAGAGATGAGCATTCAAATTTTAAATTAAAGCATGTATGAAGAATAACATTTTCCTTGAAAATATCCACATCTTTCATGAACATTTATATTTACTTTTCGGTTATAAAAATCTTTATTGCAATACGGAAAAAATTGCTTTGGTTGCTACAACTCAGAAATAGGAAAATAAGGTACAACTACAATTTGTAGTTGCACCATATATTTTGTCTTCACTACTACAGAAACAGTAAAATATTGTACAGCAGGTACAATATTTGTGGATACCAAGAAAAACTATATGGTTGTCACAACCACAGATATAGTAAAATATGGTTCAATTACAAATTGTATTATTATTATTATTATTATAGTTGTAACATATTTTACTGTTTCTGTGGTTGTGACAACCATAGCAGTTTTTACTTCCTCATTACAACTGAAAACTTTCCAAATTATCACATTTTAAAGCTGATGTAAAGAAAATAAACTTCTTTTGTGTTAACGCGAATTTGTGCTCATTGAATGAGCACAAAAGTTGATACAACTTCACAGCTAGTTTGCGTTTGCGGCTGTAGCAACTACAAATTGTATTTGTACCAATGTACCATTGTATCATATTTTACTATTTCTGTGATTATGACAAACGTAGAATTTTTTCTGACAACTACAAATTGTACTCGTATAATATTTTACAGATTCTGTAGTTGTGAGCATAGAGTTTTTTCCCTGAATATTAAATTATTTTAAAATCAGGCAATCCCTAAATTTGCATATCAATAAAAATTTGCATCTCATTGACAACAACGAAATGAAGCAAAGATAATGAGTATATTTCCTGGACTTAAACAAATACCAAATTTATAGAGACTGACATTTATATGTCAAAACGCGTCATTGTTGTCTCACGTATAGATAACACACGTCAAAAATCATCAGTCTTGTTTTGATTGTCAACTCAGTAATTCACATAGCAGTGACGTAGATAGCTTTTTTCGAGGGGGAGGGGGGATATGACTTGGTGAAAAATTCATAAATCTTTTTTCTCAAGTTTCTAACGTGATATTAAAAAACTCATGGAGGGGATTGATCCCCTTGATCCTCCCCTATCTACGCCACTGCCACGTAGTTTTCCATTGTTTACAACAGTAATTATTGTTGTCTCAGCTAAAGACATAAAATACATATAAAGTTATCAGATTTTACGGGATTTCACAAGATTTTAATAAATTTCAGAGGATTTCAAGAAACTTAATAGAATTTAAATCTCTTTAAAATCTTGTGAAATCTCGTAAAACCTTAAAACCTTAAACCCTCTTGAAAACCCTTAAAAATTCACAAAAACCTTGTAAATCATTAATCTCTTAAAATCCATGTTACAATTCCTGAAAATCTCCAAAAATTCCTAGAAACCTTTTGAAGTTTCTTAACATCTAAAATCTCATCAAATTCCATGAAATCCTTAAGAATTTTACAAAATCTTTTAAAAATCATGCAAATCTTTTGAAATCTCTCAATGAAATTCCCTAATAAATTTTAAAATCCTTTATATCCCATAAAATATTTTAAAAGTCATAAAAATTGCTTGAAATCTATTTAAAGTCGTAAAAACCTCTTAAAATTCCCAGAAAATTCCCATTTAAAATCCTTTCATATCCTTTAAAATCCATTAAAAGAATTAGAAATCTCGTCAAATTCCATGAAATCCTTAAAAATTCCATAAAATCTTTTTAAAATCAGAAAAATCTCTTGAAATTCTTTAAAATTATTAGAAATCTCATAAAATTTCATAAACACTCAAAAAAACGCCTAGTTAAGTTAACTAGAATTTTGGGTTAAATATAGCCTAACTATTTTTTCTGGTTAAAGTAACCAGAATTCTGATTATTTTAATAAGAATTACTAGTTAAAATAACTAGAATGCTAGTTAAAACAACTAGAATGCTGGTTAAATCAACCAGAATTCTGGTTAATTTAACCAGAAAAAATAGTTAGGCTATATTTAACCC
>CAJFCO010018442.1:143155-185899 GCA_904066015.1 Synergus gifuensis | reverse complement strand
TTTTAACTAGAATGCTGGTTAAATCAACCAGAATTCTGGTTAATTTAACCAGAAAAAATAGTTAGGCTATATTTAACCCAAAATTCTAGTTAACTTAACTAGGCATTTTTTTGAGTGAAATACTTAAAAATACAACATAGTCTTTTAAAAATCATTAGTCTCTTGAATTCTTTTAAAATTTTCGGGAAATTCCATGATAACATTTAAAAGCCTGTAAAATTCTCAGAAACTTTTTGAAATTTCAAAATTTCTCGGAAATCTATGACAAGATTTAAAATCCCAGAAACATTTTTAAATCTCTTAAAATTTCACGAATACCTTCGAAATCCCTTTAAATTTGTGAGAATCTCTTAAAATTACCAGAAACTGCTTTAAATTCTTTAAAATTCTATGATAACAATTAAAATCCCCTTTATATGCTTTGAAATCCATTAAAAGTATTAGAAATCTCATCAAATTCCATGAAATTTTTTAAAAATCATAAAAATTTCTTGAGGTCTCTTAAAATTTCTCAAAATTTCATGTAAACATGCGAAATCGCTTTAAATTCGTTGAAATCATAACATTCTTATAATCCTATTAATATTATTCCTCAAAATTTCAAAACCTATAAAATTCCTTAAAATTCCCTAGAGTTTCTTAGAAATCTTCTAAAATTTTATGAATTCCTTTAAAATTCCGCAAAATATCCTGAAATTCCTTAATATGTTGCGAAATATTTTAAAAATCCTTAAAAAAATCCTTTTAGCCCTTCGCGGCACACATTTTTCTAAGAAACAAAGTTTACAGTTACAAGCACTTTAAAGGGTTTTCGGGGTCGCTGATTACGAATCCGGAGTTAGATTTTCAAAATTCAAAATGGCGAATCCAATATCGCGGACGAGTTTTCAAAAAATTAATGGATTTTCATAAAACTTGGCATCTGGGGGTTTTTTGGTTCTCTGAAAACGAATCTGAAGTCAGATTTCACAAATTCAAAATGGCGGACGGATTTTTAAAATGTTGTTGGATTTTCATAAAACTTGTTACTCGAGGGGTTTTGAGGTCGCTGATTACATATCCGGAGCCCGTTTTGCAAAATTCAAAATTGTTTTATGAAAATCCAACCAATTTTTCAAAAAATTTCCGCCATTTCAAATTTTGCAAATTAGGCTTCATATTCGTAATCAGCGACCTCAAAAACCCCCGAGTAACAATTTTTATGAAAATCCAACAACTTTTTAAAAAATTTGTCCGCCATATTGGATCCGTCATTTTGAATTTCAATTTAATCGTCGTTCAAAGATGAATTCTTTTGTAAAAAAGAACGATTTTCAAAATTTGTTTATTTATTACAATTTATAATTTTACGCAATACGTTCTTCATCATTTTTTTTACATTCTACAATGCTTCAAATACGATATCAATAAGACTTTTTTGTTAATACATCAAAAACATTGAATCTAGAGAAAAAAGTTGCTAATAAAAGAAGTGGGATTCCCACTGTGCTGCAAAGGTTTAAAATTTCTCTCTAAAAAGTTGATGTACCGAAATGTCTCTAAAATGCTTAAAAATTTTCTTAAAAATTGCAAGAAAAAACAAACTGCCAACTATTGTAAAAGTCATTGACCTGAGACTAAGATCAGAAGAAATAGGAAGGAAGACGAACTAGAAGAAAGCCTAATGAATACAGAAGTATACAAAAGGACGTGGGGGCACCTGACACACCCCATAAGACATCGAGGATTCGACTCTGATGCATGATAGGCCTGGGAGGATTTATGCGCTCGTCGCGCGCGAGGCAACGATCCATTTATTTGATATCGGAATATGGAAATATTACCAAGCTGATGTCTTTTGAGTTCAGTGTATCTTGCATATGTACATACACATCCTTTCCTCTTCATTCACCTTGAATCCGTAATACTCCCATGGGCCGAACCCCCTTGCTTCGTTCCGGCGCATTCGTCTCCCTTATTTTATGCCTTTTGATGTACGCTCTATTAACCGCGGACAAGTTGAATTTCTCCAGCTCAGAAAATGTCACTTCATGGAATCGCGAGCAGGAATAACGACCTTTCACACTTTTCCCTAAAAAAGGCATCGATGGATCCTTTTGCAAGGGATGTTGGCATCCGACCTATGCCCAATGTACTTGCATGCTTGGGTTATCCAAACTGGAGGATCGTACACGGCGAAGAAATATCGAAAGAGCTCGCTTCCTGGAATATAGAATGAAGCGGCCATTCGCATTATAAACGGGCTGACCTAATCGAGCCGAGTGGAACGCTCTTGGAATTCCGCTCGCTCCATATTTTCCTGTCGTGCAAAACGTGGCTAGATATACACTTAAACGCGTCTTGTAACATAGAGGCGAACGACTTATATTTACCTGTTTCATACGCTGCCAACTAGAACTTAGCGTAATTTCATCTGTCCATAAAATTATCACCGTTCTGACATCGCAATCCAGGACATGAATGGATTGTGTTGGCATGGTGGTTGTCACACAGGAAACGATCAACTTTAGACCACAAAAAGTCTTCCGTACACAGTTGGTTTTTTTTTACTTCCCTGCTAGAAGTAAAGAGATAGAAATCCTATCCCTTTCTGTCTCCGCCAATCTCTTTCAAAAATTAATTTTTCGACTATAACTTTTCAAATAATCAAAATTTTGACCTGACGTAACGAAAATAAATGTTCCTTGCATCGAGACGAATCGATTGGTCTATAATATTATTTCATTTCATTGTAAAATAACAAAATTATTGATATATTTCATTTTGAAAAATTTGTTTTTCAACTATAACTTCTCTAATATTCAAAATTCGAAGCTGACGTAAGGAAAATAAAGGTTCCTTGCGTCGAGACGAAACGATTGACCTATAAGATTAATGCCTTTCATTGAAAAATAAGAAAATTGTGCTTTATTGTAATTTTTGAAAATGAATTTTTCGAATATAACTTCTCAAATAATCAAAATTTAATGTTGATGTAAAGAATAATTAATGCTTCCTCTATGAGGAAGCTAATCATATTTGCTTACAGGAAGCAAAGTGCTCATTGAATAAGCACAAAAGTTGATACAACTTCACAGCTAGTTTATTCTTTATCCCTGTTTATCTTATTTCGGTTCAATTATTTCGTTTTTAAAAAAGTAGTTATTTTGTATGGGGATTTTTTAGCTTTATATACATTAGAGCTATGATTAGAATAATATGTATGTACAAAATATTCTAGTTCTAAAATTATGATCCATTTAAATAAATGAAGATTAATAAGTTATTAAGGGAGAGATAGCCTTGGGGATAGAAAGAGATACAAATTTCTAGCAAGGGAGATATAATTAGGGATAGAAAGTAATAAACTTTATTTGCGAATAAATATACCAAGAGGAAGAAAGAGATAGCCATTACCAGAAATAGAGATAGATGGAGGGATAGGAAGAGATAGATATTACCAGACATAGGGATAGACTGAGAGATAGGAAGAGATAGATATCACCGGACACAGGGATACAATGGTGGATAGAAAGGGATAGCGTTTTGGGGATGCAAAATGGATATTTGGAAGATATAGAAAAGTTCTATCTCTTTCTATCTCTTTCTATCTATTATACAGATGGAAAAATCATATGTCGACTTGCGGCTTTTTCTTTCCTGTATTTTCCTTTCTATGACCAACCGCATTTCAATAGAATGAATTTCAATAAACAAATGTAAGTAAAATTACATTTCGCTTCCTCATAGAGGAAGCTTTGTTTTTGATACATTTTCCAATATTTTTAAAATCGTTTAATTAAACTTTCCTCACGTGATAAATGTCTAATACAATATTCTAATCAATTTTCCGGATGTGTGTGTGTGTGTGTGTGTCGCCATTTTTTGTCGACCTATTAACTTAAAGACAGTTGTAGATAAATTGATGAAATTTGTAGGGTATATTGGCACCACCAATATCTCAAAACGTGCTAAAGGATTTTTCAAAATATTGAATTTTCAAATTTTTATGTACATTTTGAATTTTTGTAAAATTGATTTTTCGACTATAACTTCTTAAATAATGAAAATTCAAAGCTTATGTAAAGGAAAGAAAGATTCCTTGCATCGAGACGAATCGATTGACTTGTATGATTAATGAATTTTATTTAATTTTAAGAAAATTATGATTATTTTTAATTTTGAAAATTTTCATTTCTAAATGCTTCCTCTATGAGGAAGCAAATTTATTTGCAACATTATCATAATGAGGAAGCAAAGTGCTCAAAAAATGAGCACAAAAAATATAAATATAGTTAAATGGAACACCCGAGATCGAATTCACAGCTAGTTTTAAATGCAATCCCTTTAAATTCCTTAAAATCACTTAAAGTCTCTTTTAAAATTCTTTAAAAACTTTATCTTTAATTTCAATTAAAAAAATATGAGGTCATCTATATGTATTTTCTTAAAACATGGTCGATAAAAGATTTAAGTTAAGAAGAAAAACCATTTTATTAATTATTTTTTATCAGAAACTATTTTCTTAATGACCGGTAACAAAGTTTTTTCACCGGAAAATTTTTTCTCCGATTAAAATGTTAACCCGGATCATACGGATCCGGTTTATACGGATAAAGAAGGTTTCAATATATTATTTCAATTATATTATCAACTTTCACTGGAGGTCAACTTTAATGAGACGCATAATAATGTCAGCTGGTAATGTACTATAAGAAAATGTAGAGACGTTTCGATACATGTATCATTTACATATTTCTTGTAAAGCGCAAAGGGCAATTGGGGAATATGTTAGAATATTTGTGAATATTTAGGAATACTTCAGAATATTTTGGATTATCAAGAATACCAAAAATATCTGGGAATATTGATAGAATATTCGGGAATATTAGTGAGTTTTCCAGGAATATCGAAGTGGTCGACCCCTCGTTTGCTGCTCTAATCCCGATTCCAACAACTGTAATGACCAACACATGAAGACATTGAATACCTTCTAGACCCTCTAGATTGTTTACAACTACAGGAAACCTAAGCCTTCAAATCAGATCCCCTCATCTGAAAAAAATCTTCATCCATCCGAGGAGACGATATTCGAGGAAGTGTTTTAATCGATCAGCAATAGTGATGGAGGACACGTAGTCTAAGCAAAGTGGCGAGACGAGTACCCTAAGTATCACTTATCGTATCTATTCGCGGTTCCGTCAGGTGATCAGCATGCACATGGTAGGGTGGAAGAACGTGGTGGAAACACAGAATAAGGCTGGGACCACACGTCACGCTTTCCCACACTGCGTGAAGTGTGACGATCTTGTAGTTGAGTGTCGACTCCCCATTAAGAGGTCTTTCTACGACATGAGTGCCTCCGTTACATTCGTAGTCTCTGTCGCGGTCGGTGCAGTACTAATACCACTCCCACCCCAAAGGCCACCCACTCCACCTCCACCCACTCAAGCAGACACGCACTGGTCAGCGCCAGCAATACTTTTGCGTATGGTACCAATCGTTTCTTGAATTCCAATCAGCTTTTCGCGATTTTCTCCTGGTTTGTTAAAATAACATGTTTTGCTCCCTATCATCTTTTGGAAGTTAGACTGTAGAAATAAAACTAGGATTAATTAAACATATAAACTTTAATTGAACATATGTGTTTTTATTCAAAGAAAACTTCGGAAGACACGTCTTTTTGTAATGAATGCTGATCAAGACTAACTTATGATTACTCATTTTCACCAGCACACTTTGTGACAAAGACATTAGGCCTGTCTAGTCCTGTTGTGAATATGAAGTTGTGGTTGGTGAAAGATCATCAAAGACATCATCAAAGACTATCATCTTCAAAGACTAATGATATTCTCAAGACAGTGATAGCATTGCACAATGCACATAATAATGCACAAGCATAGGGTAAGAGCAAGAAGAAAACTCTATGATTGTTAGAAATAGGACTAGTGATCGAAATCAAAGACACACAGGTTTAATACAATTAAAGTCTATTTTAACTAACAGGATCACTCAATTCAAAAATTACCGACGATTTTTAATACAAATAATAAATTTAAGATATAATCCAGATTTAGAGAGAAGTTTCACAAACGCAGCAAGAAGTAACTAGATTATTTAGAGAGATGTTCACTAAAGACGTAAAGGTAAGAAGCAACTAGCAGATCAATGAGTAAAGACTGATTCAAAAAGATGTTTGAGATACAAGAAACAAAGCGTAATTGCAGAAAAGTATTTTCTTCTCAAGAAACATAGATTAGTGAACGAAGGTATGATCAACTCAAGAAACATAAAGAGATGAACGATGATGTAATTAACTCAAGAGACATAAAGTGACTGACCTCTTGAGAGTCCTTAGCATGATTTAGATCATGGTCCTTAGCATGGTCCTTAGGATTCATAGGTACATTTTTAGCGGAAGAAAGACTATTAGAAAAGTAGGAGTAACTTATTGAAAATACCCGTACTTTGACAAACCTTTAACTCATTTATGGTCGGTAGACCTGTAGGGTCAAAGAGTACCTGCACTAGACGTTCGCAAGACGGATTAGCACTAGATTCTAAAAATATGGTGAACACTGGGATCACTATGAAATAAGTGAGAGAATTTGAAAGCTTTAGCATTTACTACTAGATTTACAACTCTTATTTATAAAAAATGAGAAGGAAAACTAAAGATTATTGTATTTGTCTAAGTTTTACAATCCATGAAAATAGCAGATGTTTCATCAAAAAGAATGGGGAAAACCCAGCAAATATACTCATTGGCAGAGAAATAGTATTATCGAGAGAAATTCTAAAACATTATGTTAACGTTAACTTCCCAGTGGGCAAAAGATATTAGAAACGTTTTTGGAACGTTCCAAAAACGTTCCAGGAACGGTCCCTATGTCCGATGTCCGAAAGACGTTTCAAAAACGTCTTTAGAACGTTTTTAGGACATCGGACATAGGGACCGTTCCTGGAACGTTGTTTGAACGTTCCAAAAACGTTTCTAATATCTTTTTCCCACTGGGTTAACTATACCTTAACTATACTTTAACATTACTTTAACGTTAACTTAACTATACTTTAACTATAATTGAACATTACTTTAATGTTAACTTAACTATAATTTAACTATACTTTAATATTACTTTAATGTTAAAGTATAGTTAAAGTATAGTTAATTTTAAATTCAGCAGGTCCCCAAGGGTGTGACGCTCCCAATCTTCAATTCTTCACCAGTATCATCCCCATTACTTTAATATTACTTTAACGTTAACTTAATTATACCTTAACTATACCTTAACTATACTTTAACATTACTTTAATGTTAAAGTATAGTTAAAGTATAGTTAAGTTAACGTTAAAGTAATGTTAAAGTAATGTTAATGTATAGTTAAACTAATGTTAAAACTTAAATAAGATGGAAGGTAGTATTAAATAAAAACAAACGATACTTCACATCAATCTCATTTTATTTTATAATATTTATAAATTTCCTACAATATATTTAAAAACTACTATTTACAAAATTTATAAACTCCCGACAATAATATATACTCAAAAATGGAACAGAATCTTGCTCGACGGATAAGTGGTCCCGTATCGGCCTAGTACAACTATTTGTATTTGTAACATATTTTACTTTTTTTGTCGTTGTGACAACCATAGAGTTCTCTCCGCGCACTAATTGTTGGCACCTTCACCTATTGTTCTTGTCATCACTCTCTAATTTGTTTAAAACAATAGGAAAGTGTAAATATTTGACGTGGTCTATTCAAAATACTATCATGTAAGCAAAATATGATGAAAATTTGTAATTTCCTGTTGAATGATGCAAATTAGAAGGGAACGCCAACAATAAGTGAAGGTGACAACAATAGGTGCTATTACTCTATTAGCATCGAGTAAATCGTAATCTTCTGAAAATATCACATACTGTGAATAGTTTACTGTGAATTACCATCTTAATATTGAAGATATACAAATACATATACACCTCCTTCAATGCTTTAGTCTCGCCAATCAACATTTCGATTGCTTTTTGTCGAGAAAGCGACTTTCAATAAAAGGGGTTCAACTTATGTTTCATGGCAACTGCCAGTAAGGACACTTGAAACGGAATCTAATTTTAATCATATCCTTTTTCTTCTCTGCCTTCGTTTTTGCTTTATCTTGAAGACACTACTGTAACCTCACGAATTCGCTTTAGTTATTGTCGTGTCGTTCTTTTTCTCGCTCTTTTTAACCGGCCGTTCTTGATCTCGCTCGTTCTCACTCTTCCTTTCACCTTTTCTTCCTTATGTTGCTCTTCTTCTCTCCCACTTCACCTTCTTTTTCTTAGAGCGTGCGAGGATTCCAAGCTAGCCTTAGCCACGTCCCGCGCATACTTACAATGCTCCTGTGCAAAAGCGAAAATATTTGGAGAGTTTCAATGTTTGCCGAGCAATGTTACCAGCTACTACCACCACCAATTTCTCTTCCTCTGAATAACGATAATCGACATATCGAGGAGGGCTGTCTGAGACTTTGAATTCAAAGGAATTGATATTTAAATCTTGCACCTGGGGCAAATTTTTCGCATTCTGAACTTTCAATCTTTTGTAATTTGGATCATTCCAAATATTTGTTTATCTACCATATTTATCTATTTATTGCTTCCTCATAGAGGAAGCTTTGTAGTCGTTACATTTTCCAATATCTTTAAAATGGTTTAATTAAACTTTCCTCACTTGATAAATGTCAATATTTTAAAAATGTTGACAAAAATAAAAATTGAATAGAAGACCAACAATCTTTAACTAAATCTAATTAAATTTATAAGAGAACTTAAATGATCATCAAAAAACAGGTGAACTCACAATTCTGTCCGGTAGTATATAAAACCTAACTTTGCTCTTCAGAACACCAAAATTGTCTTAGCTAAGGAATTACTCGGTACTCGCTTTATTCGAATTTGAAAAACAAAATTTTTGAGAAATTTTAAAAAGCAAGAAGTAATTTTAAACTTAGGACATAAATAAAGCGAAATTTAAAGACAGAAGGTAGTCTGAGATACTGTTAGGGGGAATGGGCAGGATGGAGTGCATAATTATCATGGTGCAAGTTAGCGTAGTTCTGCTCAGTTTGGTTCCAGTCTACGGGTTTGAATTATAAGTTGCAGAGGAAGACACGAATTAGGCGAATCGAGCCTCTTGCCCCTGGATATATTTTACATATGCATACAAAAGTCCATGAGAAATAAGCGATTGTTCATGATCCCATCATCAATTTTCTTATAACTCGACGAGTTGCACGACTCGTCCAAGTCTAAATCGCTGCCAGTATTTACTTATCGACACACGCATAAACTTAGGTCGTGAGCGATCTATAAAGAAGTCGACACAAGGCCGCGAACGCTGGTAGAATTTAAAAGAGCTTTCATTCTTAGCACGGATCCCAAGCGGAAAAATAATTTCACCATTAACGTCAATAACACCTGCTAAAATTAAGTAAAAATATCTAAGTGAAATATCTTCGTCATTCTAATCAAGTGCTCGAAATAAGGGTGGAGGTGTCACGTGTCTCGCAACGGTGATTAATTATTTTTTAATTTCAATAAATCATGAAATTGAAATTGAAATGTCAATTATGATGGAATTCACGTGATATTTCTTAAAATTACTCAAAATCCTATTAAATCTGATTAAATCACTTAGAATTACTGAAAATCCACTGAAATTGCGTAAAATCCCTTGAATTTCTCAAAAGTCTTTAAAATGGCTAAATATCCCATAAAATATCGTAAAATACATTACAATTATTTAAAATCCCATGAAATGTCATGAAATCTCCTAAAATTTCTGACAATCTAATTAGATCTCGTAGAATCCCTTGAAAGTTTTCAAAATAAGTTAATATTCCGTAAAATATCTTACAAGTATTTAAAATTCCATGAAATCCCTTGAATCCATTAAAAGTCTTTAAAATTACTTAATACTCCATACAATATCTTAAAATGCCTTTAACATATTTCAAAAATCTGGTGAAATTCCTTTAAATTTCATAAAAATCACTTGATATTCCTTGATGTTCCATAAAATTCCTTAAAATTCCACAACGTATTGTTGTAATCCTTAAAATTACTCAAAATGCTATGAAATCTTATATGAAATTCCTTTCAATTTCGCAAAATCAATTGATATTTCTTAAAATTATTTAAAATTACTCAAAATCCCATAAACTCTCATTATATCTCTTAAAATTACTCAAAATTCTTTAAAATTCTTGAATATCCAATATATTCTCACCAAATTCTTTACTGGAAATAAATGTCCTTAAAATTACTTAGAATCTCCCAAAATATCATCAAATCCCATAAAATTACTTAAAATCCCATTAAATCTTTTAAAATTACTTGAAATTTGTGAAAACATACGTAATTCATAAAATATCTTAAAGTCGTTTACAGTTACTTAGAATATCCAAAATATCATCAAATCCATTAAAATTACTTAAAATCCCATGAAATCTCGTAAATGCCTTAAAATCCCTTAAGTCATTAACATAACTTAATATCCTGTGAAATATCGTTAAATCTCTCAAAATTATTTAAAATTTCATGCAATTTAAAAAAAATTTATAAAAATTTTAAATAGAAATTTTCGTGCTTTATACTTATAACTTTTTTTTAGTAATCTTTTTGACAACGAAAATAGTCTGAAGATAGTTTTCAAATTCGATACATTCACACAAAGCGCAATTTCCAAAGGAACCAATCAGGTTTTCAACAACAATGTGTTCGATATATTGGTAACATCTCTTTTTTAAGATAGGATATGAATGTGTCGATCTTCGTTGAATAAAATCTGGGGCGCTAAATGTTAACGAAGGTTGAACGCCTCAGGTAACTAATTAATCGGCGATAGGCTTTCGCCGCTGAGTTATTAATGTTCATGAAACTAATACACTCCCGCGTGGTATGACCACCATTAAAATGCCAAGGGAGAATTTACAAGTCGTAGTGAACGATGTTTACGACGTGATACGCTAGGCTGGTGGTTCAGTCTGGTTCGTACTTGTCTGCTTCGCTAGGGCGTTGGCAGCGATCTTTTGACACAACTTGGCATGGTCGATGCATCCAACCTGCCGTCCCCACATTTTTATTCCCGAGTTGTACGCGATGGCGTTAATCGACACTTACACGAGTCCCAAGAATCACCGAGATACGTGACTGGGAACAACTTTTTAGTTTTTTTTTAAAACTTTTTTTTTTTACTTTTTTTTTACTTTTTACCTATAAGTGCATATATTATAGAAATAACTGCATGTCCTTGTTCACTCTTTTTGCATAATCTTCCTACCACATTTCTACCAACGACAGTCATCACAGGTCCTTTTTTTTCACCTATTCACCTTTTTTTCATCTATTTTGAATTTTTTTTATCGGATTAACCTATTCTACCGATTTATCGGATTTTAATCTGATTTCATCTTTTGAAATGCCTTTAAATCTCTTTAAATTCTTGAAAATCATTCAAAGTGTCTTTAAATCTTAGGGGTTGATCAAGTATTACGTATACACTTTTGAGATAATTTTTAACTACCCCTCCCCATGTAAGCAACAGAAAGCTACAATATTCCTTAATAATAAGAAATTGCAGAAATTCCCCCATTTAGCCCCATTTAAAATAGGGTTCTGACAAGGCCCTGACCAGTTTTTATATTCTTAATAAAATGAAATAAATTATAATAAGGTGCTAATAGGGCAACATAATAAGACTATGTGTAATTACTAATTCTAAATTACTAATTACTAATTACCAATTCACCAAATGTACTGTCGTTAAGCCTCACTTTATGTTACGCAGCGCCAGATATGAGGCGCTCACATCGGGTTCGTGTCAGCTGTTCGTGTTTATAACCTAATATTGGTCAATCACATTCGTGTTTTTGTAAAAAGTCACGATAAAGGTTTGCACTTCTGAAACGGAATACAAATACAATAAATTTATATTTTCTCTATAGATATCATCGCTAGATAGTCTGATGGATACGAACTTTATTATTTTAAAAAGCGTGACAAATATTTTCAAAAAATATTTGTCTAAAGAGATTGCTATGAGGTTTACCAACACGAAGCAGCCCGTGTAGAAAATGCCCTAATATTCCCTACATTAAACAGGGAACTGGTCAGGTGTTGTAAAGGGTAACCTGACTAGAAAATGTTATGCAGGCTCTTGTCAGGTGATGGTAGGGTTGCCTCTGTTCACTTTCTAGAGAATTATAGGGAAGTTTAGAAAGGTCCTAATTTAGAATTTAGACAGGCCCTATTCAAATACAAAAGGTATTTCCCAAATATATCTATTATAATTTTTTAAATTTATTTTTAATAAATTATAATCATAAGTCTTTATTTATACATCAAATTTAAACCGTGGCGGGGTAGAACGAAGTGTCGTGACCAAGCCAATGTTTGATAGCGTTATGCTCCAAAAGTTTGAAGCTTTGTGAAGTTGGTGGCTATAATATATCTTTTTTATTTGTGCTGGTGAAAAAAATTCTAATCCGATTGCATCATGGAAAGAAAAAGGGCGTTAAATAAAATAAGATGTAAAAAATATAGATTGAACAAAAAATTACACACTGAGCCCTCGAAAATAGTAGACGAAAGTGACAATAAAGAAGAATGTAAAAGTGAGGTTATGAATGTTCAGGATGACACTTGTGAAGGTAATTTATTTTAAATATAATAAATGTTCGAAATGTAAGGAATGTAGAAGAAAATAGAAGTGTAGAAGTATATATAAAAGTTCAGTTAAATTATGAAAAACTAATCAAGACTGTTGTGTGTTTCTAAATATAAAATTATTTGTATTAACCTCACATTTTTTATTTACCGTCAAATCAACTAATATATAATATTCAATTTTCGAATCTTTGTATAAAAAACCATGCAAAACAAATACCAAACATATCAAGTTTAGTTTATTGTAATATATAATAAATTATTTTGGAGTAAGTATCTCGTAAAATTAAAAATTTGTTTTACTTTATAAATTTTTTACAAAAAGAGTTGTTTTTAAAATAATTTGCATGGTATTAATACGTTTTACATTTTTAGATTCCAGCGACGAAGAATCAGATGGCGCACAACTAGTTCTTCATCATGAAGAATTGTTAGAGGATGCTAACCAGACCGAGTCGATTTGTTCTGAAGTTGAAAATGACGATGACATTCAAGATGATCTACGTAACTATTATTATGAATTGCATTCTGAATTTGACGGCGATTCCTCCAACGACGAAAATCTGAACGACGAAGCTACTGAAGATAACACTATTCCAGAACCCGATGTTCCTCCGGAAATAGAGAAATTACGAGAATGGGGTCAAAGAATACAACAAACAGATTTGGACGATTTGTTAGGCATTTTAAGGGAACGTTTACTTCCAACTCTTCCTAAGTCATCTAAAACATTTCTTCGTACAGTAGACGCTAAATACAATATTATGGAGATGGAGGATGCTAGAGGAGGCGTAGGCCAATTTGTGTATTTTGGCATAAAGAAGAACTTAGAAGCCTGCATAAATCCAGAAATTCATAATGTCAAGAAACTAGAGTTGCAAGTGAGTGCTGATGGTGTACCCTTAAAAAAATCAAGTGATGAACAGTTCTGGGTTCTTTCAGGTAAAGTCCATTTCGATCCGGATGTATACGACGTCTTTGAAATTGCTATCTTTTATGGAACATCCAAGCCGAAAAGTGCTGATGATTATTTACATCAATTTATTGAAGAAATCAATGAACTTGGAAAGGATGGAATAATTATTCAGGGAGAACACTTTGACGTCACGTTGAAATGTTTTATATGTGATACTCCAGCTAGAGCGTTTCTGAAATGTACATTAGGACATGGTGGTAAAGAGGCTTGCGAAAGATGTGAAGTTGTGGGAGAAAGAATAGAAGGAAGAACAGTCTACCCAAATACTGAAGCTCGAGAAAGAACTGATCATTCGTTTAGAAATTTTCAGCAGACAAATCATCATCATGGCCCATCTCCCTTATTCCGAATAATACCACTTGTAAATATGGTTACGATTTTTGTCCTTGATTTCATGCATCTTTGCTGTAACGGAGCAATGAAAAAATTAATTGATTATTGGATAAACGGGGGTTTAAATTGTAAGCTTAATGTTAAAAGTAGACTGGAATTGGGTAGAAGAATGGAGTATTTGAAATCGCAGATTCCTATTGAATTCCAGCGGAAAACAAGATCTACTTCCTTTATTGCGAAATGGAAAGCGACAGAATTACGATTTTTTTTGCTCTACTGCGGACCAATTGTCTTAATCGGGCTTTTGAAATCAGATTTCTATGATCATTTTTTATTACTACACGCAGCATGTAGAATCTTGTGTTGTGAATCATTGTGTAAATTTTACAATAATCATGCTAAAATTTATTTGCGTTCATTCTTCATTGCATTGAAAGATCTCTATGGTCCAGCATCACAAATATTGAATGCTCATCATTTAGTTCACATGGCCGACGACGTCACATTCATGAATTGCAATTTGAGTGCTATTAATGCGTTTGCATTTGAAAGTTTTTTGGGCAAACTTAAAAGAATGCTTCGCACGCCAAGTCGATCGTTAGCGCAAATATGTCGACGTCTATATGAAAGACGTATTTCAAAGTCTGCAAAAAAAATTGTCGTACCACCAGTTTATGAAATTTTGTCATCTGATAAAAATAAAAACATTATGAAGGTTAGATATAAGCAGTTTACGCTTACTTGCTCGTCGCCTAATAATATGATTATCCTTCACAGTGGTACTATCGCGAGTATTAAAAACATATATTTAGAGAATGAAGAATTAAAACTAAAGTGTCAAGTTTGGCAAAAAAAGAAACCAATATTCACATATCCTTGCAATTCGGAATATTTTAATATGTGGATTTTACACAGTCAGCCGTTGAACAAATTTTTTGTTTGTGGATTGTCATTAGTCTCAAATAAATTAGTAAAGTTGCAGGTATCTTTGAAAGAAGGCGGCCCCGATAAAGTTTGCGTCATTCCTTTCCTTCATTAAGCACTTCTCCTAGACACTTTATATATTTCACATTTGTATAATAATTAAAATTAATAACTCGATAATTGTATAATAAAAGATACAATATAATAAATTGAATGTTCAATATTATTTTTCGTTGTTAATTTTATTTGTTTAAAGATGTTTTGAATTCTTAATAAACGAACATATTTACTTTCAAAATAAAATGTATTTCATTTATTTTAGGATGAAATAATATATCTTTTACTGACATTGCGCTAACTTTATAAACACTAAAATAGAAGATAATTATATAAGATGGACAGAAATTTGACTAAATATTTCTGAATTAATAGTAATAACTATTTTTACGTTTTGACCATTTCAAATTATCGCGCCGTGTCACGTGTTACAAAGTGAGGCTAAGAATTTGAAAAGATGCAACTACGCAAGCGTGAAATTTTGTATGTGATTGGTGACCACTCTCTCAATTCTTGTTCATCCTAATCAGCTGTAAACTTATATCGCTGTGAAGAAAACCCGCGTCACAATTTAATAGAAAGTTATCCATTTTGGATTGTTGGAAGCTGCATCAATATACGTAGTAAAAAGAAATACCGGTTGAAATAAAATCTTCTAGAAAACTCCTAAAAATATACCTGAGGTAAGTAGAACTTATTTATTGGCTAATTGATATTTTGACCTGGAAAAAAGTTAAAAAAAAAAGTAAAAAGTACCTGAATATCGAATTTATAGGTTAGAATATTAATTTTTCTATTGTTTTAGTTTGCTAACGAAACGCAACACGACCTTGAATAACGTGTTAGTTTATTGAATAGTATGAGAATTTATTTATTTTTAATGAAAATTGCTGATATTTCTCAAATTAATTTGTTTAAAATTATACAAAAAATGATAATTCATTTTTATATTCTTTTTTGTTTTTTATTCAGTTTAAATATTGAATGCAGTTTCATTTCGCATAAAAAGAACACTGTCAGAAAGTAAGGTCAAATGTATTTTTATTCTTGTGGTAATATTACACTTGTAATGTAAAATTCACATAAATATTGTAAAATTCCAGCTTTTTTTTTTTTTGAATTTAATTGAATTTAAAACGACATTAAGAGATTTGAAAGGTTTCTTGAGAATTCAAAACCATTAAAAAGATATTTAGAAACCTTATAAGGATTCAATGTATAAAATATTATTTAAATCTAAATTTATTACATTTTATTATAAAAACCTGTTCGTTTAATTGTTCTTCTAAATTGAATTTCTCCAAAAACCCCATACAAAGTACCTTGTAATTAAACTTGGTTCAGCCGTACCATGAGACATAATATTTTTATAGGTTTACAAGATGCCTCTGGAAAAGAAAACTCCGATCCTGGATGAATCAAATTTGAGAGAGTTTCTTTTATTCGAGTTTGTGAATGCTGATGGATCTTCTAAGCCAAAAAAAGAGATCGATTTTAGTCCGAGAGATTGGGTTCACTACGATCTTGTACAAAACGCCCTTATGGTTAAATTTATGCCCCCGCCATACGATGAAGAATCGTCAGATTTACTCAATTCTTTAATTGAAAATAAGGCAATGCCTCCAGAAGATTGGCCATCTTACAATATTTCTATAAAAGGCCATGCAGGTAAATATTTAAATTTTAATTTGGTTAATATTTTATTTCAAATTGTTTTATATCATCTCAAATTATTTACTTACACAATACTATTCATCAGACTAATGATTTTTAAATTTATGTTTCCCATTGTTTCAGCTACATACGAAGAAGCTAAAGCAAGGTTGAAACACCTGGAAAAAGAAAAGTATGCGTACACCACAGGTGCGGATACGGATGCGGAAGAGAAGTCTATTGCTTTGACAAAAAAAATTCTGTCTAAAAAAAGCAAAGAACTTTCCGAGAGCACTAAGTGTGCTTTCGATGTTCCCGATTTTGATGGAGTAATTTCGAGAAAGAGAAGAAAACTTAATGATTCCGACTCCGATGAATCATTGTATGGAGAATCATCATTTCTTCAGTCGTCTGACGTATCAAATTTTGAGACGATAACTGTGGACCTTCAGAAACCAACAACTTCTACGAATTCAGTTCTTAGGGGAAAAAGCATTAAAGTAATACCTGCTTATCGACCCAGATTGATAAAACAATCAGCTCCTCCAAATACGAAAGGTTTGTTAATTTAAAATGACTTTGATTAATTTAGGGCTTCAAGAATTTAGAAAATGTTCAATAAAAATACTTCGTGGTTCAATTCAATGTTCTTCTTAAACCATTGTTGATTAAGATTTATTATGAAAAATGAAAAATAAATATAAACTTATAATTTTGTAATCCACATATAATGTTAATTTAAAAGGTTTAATTCAACAGATCTCTTGCTTTTTAATTGTCAAAACGATGACACAAGGCCTCAAGAAAAGCATATCAACACGTTTGAAAAAACATCCAATAATACTGGAGAGGAAAAAATGGGTAATTATAGCAAAACCTAAAATATAAATTTTTTGTGTTTCAAAGCACGTATATAGATTGTTTTACTTGTGTTTTACTAACTCAATGTTTTCCTTAAACCATTGCTGAGTAAGATTTATTATGAAAAATAAACAATAAATATAAATATATAATTTTGTGATCTATAATGTTAATTTAAAGGTTTTAATCAACAGATTCCTTGGCTGTTGATTCTAAGAAAGATAACAGAAGGTCCCACATGGAAACTATCAGAAAGCCGTCCAAGAATACTGTTGATCAAAAGATTGGTAAGTACAGTATCAAAAAATAAAATATAAATTTTGTGTTTGTGAAAGCGTGTACGGATTTTTTTACTTGCCTTTTTTAACCATATATACAAACTTTTCAGATCAATTACTCAAACTAGTAATCGCAACACATGCACATGTTGTAGAAATTACAGAAAACCAGAGAGTATTAATGGCACAAATGAACTTTCAAAAACTGAAAGAGTCAGAAAATAAAGTGGACTTTGCTACAGAAAATGGATTGAATTTACCTTTTCAGGGGTTGAAGGAATTCTTCGAGTTTGACAGCAAACTTGAAACTGATTTACAGTTTCGAAAAGCTTTTGTACGTCTACTTATTTAAAATTTTTAGTCAATGTTTACCTTAGATCATTTCTATGCTTCATAACAATGATTATTTTTTATAATTACAGATTTCATCTCTGCATTTTCAACACGATGCAAAGTTGAATACCCGGAAATCGATAGTCAACATATTGCAGAAGTATATGTCTAAAGAATTAGCTCTACAGTTTACAGCCGTTAAAAAAATTGCTGATAAACAAATATTCAAAGAGTCTACTATGTGTTCGTGTATGCTTGGTAAAAATATGTTTAAATATTCCATTTCGTTTATCATATGTTTTTATGTGACGCTTGCTTTAAAAAAAGTTTTTCAAATTTTTCAGCTGACATTACGCAGAGTCATCGAGACATATCGACTGGAAAATTCTTGAGCGAGAAAACATTTTTCATTGATTTGGGAGCCGTCTTGCCAAATGTCAAAGACTGGTACGGTGGACGCACGGAAAGGGCACGTGATAAAAGCAAACTAACTAACATCAGCGATAATGAAGATTAAAGTTTTTTTTTAAGCTCTATATTTTAATACTCTCGTTTGGTAGTTTTAAAATGGATTTTATATTAAAAATTTATTTATGTTTTTAGAAATTTAATTTATATTTAATAAAACAAAATTTGATTTCAATTAGATATTTAATTATAATTATTACGAAATCTCTTAAACCATAACCTACATAACCTTAAATAAAATTAGGGAATAATAGGGAAATTTAGTCGGGCAATAGAAAGGCACCCTCGCTCGAATCTAGCCAATGAGTCTAGACTAGTGCCTTATCTGCAAAGCATGTCGTTCTTTTCGGGTCCTTTCCAGATTTCCCGTTCAGCGCCCTAATAAAGTTAGGGCAATCTGACTAGCACCCTACCAAAACCGAGTCGCAATTTCTACACGGGAGTCTGGAGACAAACTAGTGTTGAAGAATTATGATATTCATCGGTGTGTTACAGGTGAGATTATAGAAAAAATTATTGTTAAAAAGTTATACAATTTGTAATTGTGAATTCTATTAGATATTATTTTACTCAAATATTTACTGTTAATATATTTATTTCTTTAAACAGAAGCCGTTATTCAAACACACTTCGACCAAAAAACGAAAAGAAATGTTTCAGAAAAAGGAGTATTGGACGCAATAAGCGTCGTTTTATCGAATGCCAAAGATTGGGACGAAGGACGAAAAAAAAGTGATCAAGAAAAATAGTTTTCTTCACATTCCGAGCACATATTTATGCGTTAACCTTTCTTTTTATTTGTAAGATTTTGTTCATTGTATTTATATGTTTCAACGTAATAAAATTACGTTTTTATAAAAGCAGGTAATTTTTATTTATAATTTTAACCCGTTTATAGTTTTGTTTAAAAAAGGCATTCACTAGAAAAGCTGACAAGGCCCTGACTAGTTTTCCCTACATAGGGTATTGGCGAGTTAAAGCATTACACCCTTGTCAGGTTCTAACCAGTTTTACTGACCAGGGCCACACCAGAAGTAGGGGAAACTGACCAGAACCCTACTTTATGATCCCCTAGAAATCTTTTAACAAATTTTTATTCTTTTAAAATCCCTTGAAATATCTTGAAATAATTAAAAATTTCTTGATATCTCTTTTAATTTTTTGAAATTTTATTATAAATTATGAAACTCTTTTTAATTCCTTAAAAATCCCTTGAAATCACTTGAAAATGGGTAGTTTTTGTAGAGAAATAATCAAGGTTTCAGAATCAATAGTCATAGAGGTCCCTATCCCTATTACCTGTTTTTTTATGGAAATTTGAATGTAGCCTTCGTTCTATGAATACCTGGAACTGAATTGAATATGATTTCACGTAACCCATCCGCCATATTGTTTTTTGACTTTTGACATCAGATTTGTAATCAGGGACTTGGAAAACCCCGTTGCACCAATTAAAAAAAATATCAAAAATTTATTTAGCATACTTGTCCGCAATATTGTATCCAGAATTTTGTTTTTTGAATTTTTAACATCGGATTCATAATCAGCGACATTGAAAACCCCCTTATACCAATTTTGAAAAGAATTCATTTATTTATTTTACTTTATTTATTTTCATTTATTTATTTTACTTTGATTTCATTGAAATCACTTGAAAAATCTTGAAATTACTTAAAATCATTAAAAACGTATTGTAATCTCTTGAAAATCGTTAATTTCCTGAAATCCCTTGAATTTCCATAAAATCAAATAAAACCCATCAAAATTCATTAAAATTATTTTAAATACCTTTCAATCCTTTGAATCTCATGTAAATGTCTTAAAAACACTTCAAGTTCCATAAAAACACTTAAAATATTTTAAAATCTCTCTTAGTTATTCTAAATGTCTTAAAATAGTTAAAATATTTCAAAATCCCCTGGAATTGATTAAAATGTCTCAAAATATCTTAAAACTTTTTAAAAAACCTTTACAGTTTTGTGTCCCTTGAAACTCCTTAAAATATCTTAAAATTCTTTTAAAATCAAATGAAATCCGTTCAAATCATTTAAAATTACTTGAAATTCTTTAATAATCCTCTAACCTTCTGTAAACGTCTCATAAGCTCCTTAAATTCCTTAGAATCACTGAAAATATCTTCAGATCTCTTCAAATTTCTCCTGGGCTCATTTCAAGCAAAAGTTTGATAGCTTTTAACTTAGTTGAGACTAAAAATGTAATCATTGGTGTAATAAAATTGAGGAAAACTTAAACGATCATCGAAAAACAGGTGAACTCACAATTCTGTCCTGTAGTGTATTTCTTTTTTTTTTTCATATACAAAATATTGTTTTGTGAAATAGAAGATTTTAGGTAAAACAGAAGAGTCTTAACTTGGATTTAGTAGAAATTTGCGTAAGCTCGAAGTCGTATAATATATACTGGCTGGGTATAATATAAATAAAGGTCGAGGCGAGACAAAGGATCTGCACCCAAGGAATGAAATGAAATCTACAGTGCGGTAAATTAAAGTGCTCTGTTTTAATGCTGTTATAGGAATTACTGCTCTCGCTCTGCTCTTAGCTCTTGCCTCCTACCCAACCTACAACCTTCCCCCCAAGTAGGTCCTCTGAAGCTTCTCCTTCTTATTCCATTCCTGCTTTGCCACCTCCTCTTCTCTCAACTAATTTCCTCCTTCGCTGATGGTGAATTTTGTAGTTGCACCATAAAATTTATAATGCTGACTATAAAAAGCTACGTAATTGGGAAATACCGAGACTAATGCAAGAATAAGTGAATTATATCGTTTGTTTCTGATTTATAGATGGATACAATGTAAGAGATCTATATATATACATATATAAAGCTAAATGTCACTGTCTGTGGGTGTTGCGAATGTACACACCCCTGAAACTATTGGAACAAAATTCTTCATGGGTGTTACTTTGTTTTACGGATTTTTGAAAGATATTTTGAAACTGCTTTTGAACGTCTTCATTTTTTTTTTCACTTTTTATAATACTAGCAATTATGATCCGCGCGTTCTGCGCTCGATTAATTTCTCGTTTTTGCTCACCCTTTGCAAGTAGAAAAAATAATTTAGAATTTCTAATTCTTGAAATATAAAATTTTGTAATTCTTTATCTAATTTCAGGAATCTCAATAAGTCTCGTAAAATTTCTGAAAATGCCTTTATTATCTTTAAAAATTTCGTGAAATTACTTTAATTTTCGCGTAAATTAAATTGATATTTCTTAAAATTACTCAAAGACCCATGAAATCTGATTAAATTTCTTAAAATTTCTGAAAATCCACTGAAATTTCGTAAAATCCCTTGAATTCCGTAAAAGTTCTTAAAAGTACTAAATATCCCATAAAATATCGTAAAATACCTTAAAATTATTAAAAATCCCATGAAATGTCGCATGATATCTCTTAAAATTCCTGATAATTCAATGAAATCTCGTAAAATCCCTTGAATTCCTTAAAATTACTAAGTATCCTATAAAATATCGTAAGATCCCTTAAAATTATTAAAAATCTCATGAAATGTCACGAAACCTCTTAACATTCCTGTCAATCTAATGAATTCTCGTAAAATCCGTTGAAAGTACTCAAAATAAGTTAATATCCCGTTAAATATCTTACAGGTATTTTAAATTCTATGAAATCCCGTAAAATCCGTTGAAAGTACTCAAAATAAGTTAATATCCAGTTAAATATCTTACAGGTATTTTAAATTCCACAAAATCCCGTAAAATCCCTTGAATTCCTTAAAAGTCCTAAAAATTACTAAATATCCTGTAAAATATCGTAAAATCCCTTAAAATTATTAAAAATCTCATGAAATGTCATGAAATATTTTAAAATTGCTGAGGATCTAATGAAGTCTCATGAAATCCGTTGAAACTTCTCAAAATAAGTTAATATCCCGTAAAATATCTTAAAAGTATTTAAAATTCCATGAAATCCTGTAAAATCCCTTGATATTTCATAAAATTCCTTAAAATTCCACAACCTATCGTTTATAATCCTTAAAATGACTAAAAATTCTATGAAATCTTATATTCCTTTATAAATTTCGCAAACTTAATTGGTATTTGTTGAAATTACTTAAAATTACTCAAAATAAAATTACTCAAAGTAAATGATCTCAAAATATACGAATATTATTATAGCAATATGTATAATAATATTATAGCATTTAAAATCTTTCAAAATTCTTTAGAATCGTTTAAACTATATTAAATTACCTTGAATATTAAAATTTGTTTGAACGCGTTTAAATCACTTAAAATATTTAGAAATTCCTTCAAATTCCTTAAAATGAAATTCAATTTTATTTCCTTAAAATTACCTAAATATACCATAAAATACAATAACTAGCTGTGAAGTTGTATCAACTTTTGTGCTCATTCAATGAGCACTGCTTCCTGTAAGCAAATATGATTTGCTTCCTCATAGAGGAAGCATTAAGTATTCTTTACATCAACATTAAATTTTGATTATTTGAGAAGTTATATTCGAAAAATTCATTTTTGAAAATTACAATAAAGCACAACTTTCTTATTTTTCAATGAAATGCATTAATCCTATAGGTCAATCGATTCGTCTCGACGCAAGGAACTCTTATTTTCCTTACATCAGCTTCGAATTTTGAATATTAGAGAAGTTATAGTTGAAAAACTAATTTTTCAAAATTAAATAGAACCATAACTTTGTTATTTTTCAATGAAATAAAATAATATTATATACCAATCGATTCGTCTCGATGCAAGGAACATTTATTTTCCTTACCTCAGGTCAAAATTTTGATTATTTGAAAAGTTATAGTCGAAAAATTAATTTTTGAAAATACATTTAACCATAGCATCCTTATTTTTTAATTAAATGCATTAATCATATCTATATCGATTCGTTTCGATACAAGGAATCTTTATTTTTCTTACATCAGCTTTCAATTTTGAATATTTGAGAAGTTATAGTGAAAAAACGAATTTTACGAAAATTATAAAAGTACACCAAACTTGTAAAATTAAATATTTTGTTAAACCCTTATAAGAAATTCAACTAGGTATATAGTGGAATAACTATCCAACATTTCATCAATTTATCTATGCGTTTTCAAGAAATTGCTGGATCGTGACACACATACATACATACACACATACATACATACATCCGGACAATTTTTAAGTACATAAAAAAAACGGTTAGATCCATACATACACACACACATACACACATACATCCGGATAATTTATATTTATTTATTTATTTTTCTATTTTCTATTAAAGACATTTATAAAGCGAGGAAACTTTAATTAAACTATTTTTAAAATATTGGAAAATGTAACGATTACATAGTTTTTTAAAGAAACTATGGGGACTTAGTTACATTATTAAGATGCATATGACTTAATACGTGCAATTGAAACCCCATACCCTTTATTTTACAAAATATTGTATTAGTTTTCTTAGTAGTAACTTCTAATTTTATATATATGCATTTTTTAAATTTATTTGATAAAATATATCCCATATTGAATTATAAGGCTGACATAAAATATACAGTTAGGATCTTTTTGTTGTTATAAAGTTATTAGAAGTATAGAAAACTTGTTGTGAATTCGATCTCGGGTGTTCCATTTAACTATATTTATATTTTTTTGGGCTCATTTTTTGAGCACTGCTTCCACATTTTGATGAAATTGGAAATGAATTTCCTTTCTCATAGAGGAAGCGTTAACGATTTTCCTAAATATTTAAAAATATATATAAGTCTTTTTTCTCGAAACAAAGATTCTTTCGACCTCATAATTCATAGATTCCTTGCATCGAGACGAATCGATTGACCTGTAGGATTAATGTTTTTATCTGTACCAATATATGAAAGATGAAAAATTTTCAAAATTACGAATAATCATAATTTCGTTAATATTCAATTAAAAGCAATAATCCTACTGGTCAATCGATTCGTCTCGACGCAAGGAATATTTATTTCCTTTACATAAGCTTTGAATTTTGATCATTTGAGAAGTTATTGTCAAAAAATCAATTTTTTAAAAAAATTCTGAATGTATATAAAAATTTTACAATTCAATATTTTGAAAAATTCTTTGGCACGTTTTAAGATATAGGTGGAGCCAATATACCTTACAAATTTCATCAATATTTCTACAACTGTCCAAGTTAAAAGCCCAGTGGGCAAAAAATTTAAAGAAGTGTTTAGAACGTACTAAAAACGTCCTAAGTCAATTTTCCACAGACGTTTTTAGGACGTATTTGGAACATTGGACGTTTTTTGGCCTGACATAGGACGTTTTTAGGACATTCTAAAAACTTCTTTAAATTTTTTTCCCACTGGGAGGGCGACAAAAAACGGTGACACACACACACACACATATACACACACACACACAAACACACACATCTGGACAATTTTTCAGGACATCATATTAGATATATTGCGCTTGAAATATGTTCAAAAAAACCTTTTTTAGGAAACTGGATTTTGTCACCACTACAAAACTTGCTCTATGAGGAAGCAAAATGAAATAAAATATTTTTAAATTCTTTACAATCAGTATAATTGTCTTGAAATCGCTTAAAATATTTCGAAATTCTTTAGAATTCATTGAAATCACTTAGAAACTTTTGAAGTTCCTTAAAATCACTAAAAACGTATTGAAAACTCTTGAAAATCCTTAATCTCTTTTAATTCCTAGAATTTATATAAAATCAAATAAAATTCCTTAACAACCTGTTAACTGTCTGGAAATTTCTTAAAAGCTTTCGAAATCCTTTAAAATCATACTAAATGTCTCAAATAACGTTTTAAATATTTCGAAATCACTTAGATTTATTTAAAATCACTTAATATCTTTTAAAATTCATTGAATTTTCTAAAAATCCTTCATAGTCTTAAAAAATTACTATAAATATCTTGAAATCCTTGAATAATATAATAATTCGTGAATTCCTGTGAAAAGTCTTGAAAATCCTCGCAAACTCTTTGAATTCATTAAAAAATTTCTTGAAATTCCTTAACATCAAATAAATTCCCTTCAGGATATTTAAGCCAAGTTCTAATCTAAAAATTCGATTTCTTCATTTTACTCAACAACTATTAAATTTGGAATTTATTCCCTCTGTAGATTTAGCCAATTTTTAACTAGAATTATGCGTACAGAGCGAGAAAATATCTAATTCAAATATTTCTTAAGTAAAATGAAAATGTTCAATTTTGAAGTTAAATTTTGAATTCTTCGTTTTATGCAAAAAGTATCGAAATTAAATATTTTTTCGCTGTGTATGCAGTCTTATATTTGAAAAAAGATTAGCGCTACAGAGCGAAAAAATATTTATTTATAATTTTCGTTGAGTAAAATGGTGAATGGAATTTTGAGCTTAACACTCGAGTCCAGTGTCTTTAAAAGCTTAAAATCCCTTGAAATTCTTTTAAATCTTCTAAATCTCCTGTATATCTCTTAAAAATTCTTTTTTATTAAAATGACTTAAAATATCTTGAAATCTCTTTAAAATCTTTAAACTCTAACATTTTTTAAATCAAATAAAATCCCGAGCAATGCCGGGTAAATTTCTGCTATTTCTTAATAAGGAGAGTACATTTGTTAAATCCAAATGTACATACAAGTTTATGCAAATAATCGATGAGCTTTTCGGGGGAATCGTTAAGGACGAACTCGTAAACGCTGGAGAGCCAAGCGATTGATATGCGGGACGCAGAGAGACGGCATAACGGTAGGGCTTCGTTCGCAAACAGCCATCGTGTCATTGTGCCATCACAATGCAAGGTTATTCATCTTAAATTCTCGTTGCGATGTCATTATTATCGTTAGATAGAAATCTCCGGGATTGGATTCAGTCGGAAAAGGGGATGCGTGAAGTTGTGACCATGTATGTCTTCTATATCTATATGTATATGTATATGTATTTTTCTTCTTTTTTTTTGTTTCTTGCTGCTTTAGTATGCAATCTTCTGCTTCCTTCCTTGCTGTCTCCCTAAATGAGCGAGTTTCTGATCTTGCGACTCTGATCAGCCGCTATCTCGTTAAACGAATTTCAACCTGCTTGTCGATTAATCCATAAAATTCCGGTAAAGGGAAATACTTCTTATATTTTATTTGCTACTGAGAAACTCTCGCTTTTTAACTTTCATGTTTTAAAGGCAGATTCAAGAACCTATTAGGAAAACTCAAAACTTGACTCAAAAATATTCTCATCACTTTTAATGATGCGTATCGAGCGATTGATCTGAGAAACCGACAAGAATCACGGATTTTTAAACGTTTTAAGAAATTAGGGAAGTTCTTGAGGAATTTGAAAGATTTTTTGAGATTAGAAAGATTGCGAGCGATTTTGTATACTTTTAAAAAATTTCTAAAGATTTCGGATAAGTTTACAAGTTTGGGGGACTTTGCATTCTACGCCATTGGGGGATTATGTAGTAATAATTATTTTCCTTCAAATAGAGATCGAGATTGTTCAAAAATGTTGTTTTTTCACATAAATTTATCAGAAATAATTGCTTTATTGTGATCAAATCGAAAGAAATTTTTTCAACACTATTTTTGTTTTAAAAATGAAACGAATGAAGATACGAACATCTTGGCCCGGAAAATTTGACTTTTGAAACATTCGATTGATTTCCATCGATCACGAGCATTTCTTGGCTGGACAATTGGACATGTATCACTACTCACTGTATCGTGCATCATGTAGAACAATTTTTTAACCTTCTGGGGTGTAAAAACAAGTGGCATGTAATAAAAATGCCATTTGTCATGATACAATTAAGAGCTCGGAGGTAATTTGCGGCGGTAAAGGGACTGTGGGTATAGCTTTCATGTTCGCAAAAGTTACGGACCGAAGATCTAATATACCTCGCTCATAATCATTAATCACATAGGGCAAAAGAATCCTGCTGGCGCCCAACACCAAGAACCCTCACAACCGGACTTTATCTGTGTGACTATATGCTTCAGCAAAAAGTTACTGTAAGCTTCACACGTTTTTCATTTCTGAAATATACAATATATCTAACGGCAAGAAATCATCAACTCTGAGAACCACTCAATATTTATTATTATTATTATTATTATTCGGCTGCACTCACACTATGATGTCAAATTTGTATCCAAAAGTGGATGAAAACGTTGCACAATGAAAAAATTCTATGGTGCATTTCAATTGTGATCATTTCATAAACACTGAGCTTCCTCATAGAGAATTGTTTTATAGATCTATGTAGCATTTTTAACCCGGGCATAATTATTATTAAAAAGTTTGTACACTTTTAAAAAATTTCTAGATATTTCGGATAAATTTATAAGTTTGGGGGACTTTGCATCCTACGCCATTGGGAGATTATGTATTAATAATAATTTTCCTTCAAATAGAGATCGAGATTCTTCAAAAATGTTGTTTTTTTCATATAAATTTATCAGAAATAATCGCTTTATACAAAACTTTGTACATAATATGAATTAAGTAATTAATCTTGGCACATGTACTTGCAAATTATAGAACGGTACCTGTGTTGGAAAATGTATACATACATATATACGGATGTGCATAGAAGTACAGTCTCACATGGAATACACGTCGGTTGCTAACCCAGCTGACCGGTCATTAATAAACCGAAGCCATTACCAAGCAACCCCCGAATGTGCATGGTAGTATTTCTACGCGTGTATGCGTATACATATAGGTGTTTGAAACCACTATCCTCAGAGTCTCCCACCTACCCCTGATCCTGATCCACCCCTCAGGCTCTCCACCCCTTGTCGTTTTCTCTGTCTCATTCTATCTGTCCCTCTTTTACTCTCACTCTCTCTCTCTCCCTATCTCTCTCGCTTTCTCTCTCTTGCTCTCTACAGAATAGGTAGAAGGGCCGTTCGTAGTGAAGCAGTTATAGTGTTGCGGCGCTGGTATGTCATTTATAAATGTCCTCGCGAAATGACCCGTTCGTCCATCTCATCCCTTAAGCACAACCATTAAAGTCAACTACTGGTATGTTACCTACATATAAACTGTATAGCCGTCACTTCGGTCCAGAGACACTTAGTTAATTAATTCCCGCCGTATCTGCCATCGGCATTATCGAATTCCGCACTTGACGTCACAATATTCAGTTCCTGATCGTTGATACGCTTCAAACACGCTGTTTAACCTGACTGCTGAACACCTTCGCGATATCGAAAATAAATCAAAGGTTTACTGGATTGAGGACATGGGTAACATCTGCTACGGCGAGGCAGTTTCAATTTCACTTATTTTTTATTGTCTGGATGAACTAGTTACGCACGGAAAAAAGTTTCTCTTTAAATTATGCATTTATATCTTATATATGAATATTTACGGTAGTAATCCAAATGTTTAATACAGAGATGTATGATATTATACATGAATTATTTATAAAGAAACTGACTGATCATAGTGTCATGTCCCTAGACGCAAGCTATTATTAATTATTAATTATTCTATTCTTACTAAATATTGGACCTTTTCATAGTATATTTCAAGGTCACTAATTATAATTAGTTATTTACCTGTACTAGCAATTATGATCCGCGCGCGATTAATTTCTCGTTTTTGCACACCTTTTCCTAGTAGAAAAAATAATTGAGAATTTTTAATTCTTGAAATATAAAATCTTGTAATTCTTTATCTAATTTCAGAAATCTTCATGAGTTTTATAAAATTCTTTAAAATGTCTTTATTATCCTTCAAAATTTGGTGAAATTCTTTTAAATTTCGTAAATTCACTTTAAATTTTCTTAAAATTACTTAAGGTCCCATAAAATCTCATTAAATCTCTTAAAATTTCTCAAAATCCACTGAAATTTTGTAAAAAAATCTATTGGATCCATTCAAAGTCTTAAAAATTACTTAATATCCCATAAAACATGGTAAAATCCCTTAGAATTACTTAAAATTCCATAAAATATGGACAAATCCCTGAAAATTCCTGTCAATCCCATGAAATCTCGTAAAATTCCCTTACAATATCTTAAAATCCCTTTAACATCCTTCAAAATCTGGTAAAATTCCTTAAATTAATTAAAATTACTTAAAATCTGATAAAGTCTCATTATATCTCTTAAAATTACTCAAAATTCCATGAAATTTCGTATTAAATTCTTTTAAATTCTTGAAAATCCAACATAATCTCACCGAATCCTTTAAAATTTCTGAAAAGAAATGTTCTTCAAATTACTTAATATTTCATAAAATATTTTAAAGTTGCTTAATATTACTTAGAATCTCACAAAATATCATCAAATCCTACAAAATTACTTAAAATCCCATTAAATCTTATAAAATCCTTTTAAATCCCAGAAATCCAATGAAATCTCGTAAATCCCTTGAAATCTATTAAGTCATTAACATAACTTAATATCTTATGAAATATCGTTAAATCTCTGAAAATTATTTAAAATTTCATGCAATTTCGTAAAATCTTTTAAAATTTCATAAAATTCCTCGAAATACCATGAAATAACTTAATATTTATAAAATCTCAATAAATTTCGTAAAGCCCTTTTATATTTCTTAAAATTTCTCAACATTCCGTGAAATCACATTAAATCTCTTAAAATATCTTAGAATTCAATGAAATTTTGTGAAATCCCTTCAAATACCTTTAAAGTTTTAAAAATCACTTAAAATTCCACAACATATTTATCGCTAAATCTTTTAAGATTTCTCAAAATTCCATGATCTCTTAAAATTTCTAAAAACCCAATGAAATTTCGTTAAATCTCTTAAACGTCCTTAAAACAATTTAATATCCCTTAAAATATTTGAAAATCCAATAAAACTTCGTAAAAATCCTTGAAACTACTTTAAAGATTCTAAAATTACTTAAAATTACACAAACTATCGTTAACTCCTTTAAAATTTTTTAAAATCCCATGAAATCTCCATAAATACTTTGAATCACTTGAAAATCCAATCAAAACTCTTTATTAGATTTTTATATTCTTTAAATTTCTTTAGATTCTATAAAACTCCAATAACTGGTAAAATCCCTTAAAATTTTTTAAAATCAATAAATTTCATAAAATTCCTTGAAATACCGTCAAATCCTTTAATATTTCTAGCATGTCATTAAATTCTATAAAATTCTTATTCTCTGTCTTAATAATCTTTTTGAAAACGAAAACCTGATTGGTTTAATCAGGTTTTCGACAACAATGTGTTCGATATATTGGTAACATATAGGAAAATAAAATCTTTTAGAGAATCTGAATAAAACTTGCAAAAATGTAATTAGTCCGTTTAAATTAATTCTATTATAATGCTGTGGGCAAGGCACACATTACCTGTTACTGAAGGTGCTAAATGAGATCAGGCTGGCTTAGAGGCGCACCAGTGGTTAGGGTAAGGTTCACGGTCAAAGCGAGGGTGCAGGTGGCATTGGCAAATGGTAAAGAAAGGGGAAGAGACTCGTGTCGAGAGCGCAGTTTCAACTCTACACTTGAATACTTTTACGCTTTACGGTGTAAAATTACACAGACACATACATATTATATCAATAAAAAGATATATATGTATCTATATATATATATATATATATATATATATATAGATTTTCGCGTCATGCTATTCAGTAACGACAATTCGTATAAGAATGGCTCTTCTAGATCAAGCGATTCATATTATTAACAATAGTTATTATTATAACTATTTCTAGTAAAATCTCGAAAGTTGTAACAATGGGTTTCTTCATCTCCGTGACGTCCACTCTCTCATTTCATTACACGCATTCCGTACAATTTCGTCACGCTTGTCAGTCGAATATTGTGACTATAGATTCCTGAGTGGCGTATGACGAGTCCTTTCCAATCAGTATTTTTGTCCTTTCTATACTTCAGGATAAAAATAATTGAAATTTTAAATCTTCTCGCTACCAGATGAGAATAATGCAAGGAATAATATTTGTTTTCTACATCAGAGAGTTTGGAATTCCAAATATCAGTCATCATAATCGTCACTTATTTACCTTTTTTGTTTTATCTCTTTTAGTATTTTTATTTTGTTCACCTCCCGTGTAAAAACGAACATTTAGTTTTTGCTTAAAAATGCTTATATCAAAATTATATATATATATCTTTTTATATTATAAAAAGATCTCGCCGCCGCTGTGTCAGGAATCCGTGGTTGGGTTAGGTTAGTTCAGATTAGGTAAGGTTTAGGGTTAAGTTAGGGTTAGGTTAGGTAAGGTTTAGGGTTAGGTTAGGTTGAGGGTTAGGTTAGAATCTATACCCTCATGAGGTGACCCTATTGATCTCGCCGCCGCCGCCTCAACCGCCGCTGTGTCAGGAATCCGTGGTTGGATTAGGTTAGGTTTAAGGTTAGGTAAGGTTTAGGGTTAGATTAGGTAAGGTTTAAGGTTAGGTTAGGTAAGGTTTAGGGTTAAGTTAGGTAAGTTTTAGGGTTAGGTTAAGTAAGGTTTAGGGTTAGGTTAAAATCTATAAATCCGTGGTTGAGTTAGGTTAAGTAAGGTTAGGTTAGGTTTAGGGTTAGGTAAGGTTTAGAGTTAGGTTAGAATCTAGAAATCCATGGTTGGTTTAGGTTAAGTAAGGTTTAGGATTTGGTTAGGTAAGGTTTGGATTAGGTTAGAATATATTGCCTCATAGGGTAACGTGACCCCCTAGAAATTGTCCAATAGGACGATTAAAGTATAAAATATATACATTCAATGAAGTTGGCAAAATATAAATAAATTAAATAATAATATCAAAATTAGAAATCATAGAATTATGTAGAATATTTTTACTTTGGCTTTTTCACCTATATCGAAAAGTCATCTTTTTTTTCAAGTGATACAGTTAAATCTTATAAAAAATTATTAACATTGGAATTACATAATAATTCCGAGTCATTTGCGGGGTGAAAAAACTTTTCCGGATAGTCAGTCAAAAGTACATTTCGATATTAGTGCAAAGCTTGATCTAGCATTATAAATTTAATATATAAGGTTATAGCATTTGACGGTTATAGCATTTGACGAGATTTTAAAGTTTCTTTTAAAGGATATAAAAATAATTCAAAATATTTCAAGAGATTTAACAAAAGTGATTTCTTTTTGAATTTTCCTCACACTAAATAATATATATTTTAGAATATATATTCCAAGATATCTTGGAATCCTTTAAATCTCTTTAAATAAATCTAAATCTTTAAATCTTTATGATTATAAAAATGTCTTGAAATCTTACGAAAATCCTGAAACCAATTTCTCAACTATTTTGAAATTGAAATTGTGAAAAATTATTTTAAAAATTAAAAAATCTAGTAAATAAATTGTAATATTGCAATGGAGCAAATTACGTATTTCACAAATGATTCTATCGTAATAAGAGGGACTTTATATTTATAAGCGGTAAAATTGCGGGAATTGTCCAATAATTTCATGGGAAAAATTTAATAGACACTTTGATTGAGGATATATAGTCGATTTTAACTTATTTATACATTAATTAAAATATCGCCTACTGTAATTACTGTTGTACCTCACATAGTCCCCGGAAATATAATTATTTATTTGATCTATAGGAACTTCCTTATATATTCTGCAGACATTTTTTCACTATAAATATATGGAACAGCGTTAAAAGATTTATTTCTTCCTTTCTGTTTCTGATTTTATTTCGAAACAAAGCTGATTTTTATGTTCGAATATCAAGTCTCGGATGAAGCCTGTCACATATGTGGACTGTAGGGGACACACATGAAAAGGGTGTGAAAACAGGGACGACTCCATTCAAAGCGATTGTAGCAGAAAATAGAATCTCGAAAAATATTTTACATATTTTAAATTCTCAAAAAAGTTCCTTCTTTAATAATAGAAATAATAGAATCTCGCTGCTTAATCCTTTCTGCAAGAAGTAAATTAAATTACTCAGCTGTGAAATGCTTAAATTAATATATTGCATGTATACATTTTTTCTACACTGCCATTATTTTCTCAATCTTATAGTAATTTTCATTTTCATTTATTCCCCTCAATATACTTTATTAAAATATTTTACAAATATTTTAATACTTTTACAAAAATAATTTGATAATAATAGTTGGATCTCAGGGTGCGTGTATCATTTGTCCGGTCCTGTGGTAAATCCTTGACAGTTCTGAGAGGAAAATCATGTATTTTGTGGTTCTCCACGGGACCCAGCAGCCTTATCCATCTATGCAGAATATTCCCCATACAGAATGTTCCCCATACAGAATATTCTTTATACAGAACCACATAACTATTTGTCTGACATTTTTTCTTCGCTATACTATCTTGAGAAACTTGTACGGTATGAAAAGTGTGGAAAAGAGGAAGAGAACATCGACAGCGATCGATCAAATTTTACGGTAACAGGTGTCGCGGATCTATTCCATGGATTCCTTGACAAGTACAAGTCTTTCTACTCAGGAATTTTTCAATCCTGAGCAATATCGTATCGATCATATGTCGAGAGACTTATTGAACTTTGACGGTGTTTTTAAGTTATGATATTGATTTTATGTTTGTAACTTCTTTGTCCTCTCTTATATTGGAAATATTAAGTCACTTTATACTTTTAATTTGACATTATTTAAATGGCTATATTTTCATGCGAATTCTAGAATTCTGCACCTAAATAATTATTTATGGAAACTTTTTTGAAAGTGGTCATGTTTAGTTCAGATAACAAAACTTTTTGTTGCTATAGAAGCAACAAAAATTGTTTGGTTGTGCCAACCAAATCTTGTTTCTTTCAATAAGTCTTTTGTTGAACCAAGAAAATTCATTTAAATCAACAAAATCTCAGTTTTGGTTGAATTAACAAAACTTCGGTTGGTTCAACAAAAATTCGGTTGGCACAACCAACAATTTTTGTTGCTTCTATAGGAACAAAATTTTTGTTGTCTGAAGCAAATATTTTTCTCAGTGCATTCATATATTTCATTAATGTTTTTTAAAATCTGAAACCGGAAAAGTATTTCCGATTTTGAAGAACGTTAATGAAATATTCTGAAAACTTTATTCTATCCAAAACTCGATAATAGATAAGGAAAATTTCGATAACTAATTTTTTCCATGTAGAATTACGAACGTTTTTTACACTTGAAATTTTTCAATTTTTAATTGTTTGACTACGAGATAAAATTATTTAAGTTTAGGATTAATACGAGATCGTGGGGCAAAAAAAGTGCATGTGGAAAATAAATTTTCAGCCAAACAAGACGACGTTTGTTAATTAAATTTTTTTAAAAAATATATAATTTTTGTCCAACTGCAAATTATCATAACAAAAGATCCTTGGTGAGACATTTATAGTTGATTCTGTTGAAAAACCGCTTTATTGAAAAATGCTCAAATGATTAATTTGTGAATTAAATTTGCTTAAACAATAAACAATTTTTGCCTGAGTGTAAAGTACAAGTAACAGTAAGACACATTGGCATTAATGATATATTTATAGCTAATTCTGCTGAAAAAGCTAAAATTATTGTTCCTAAAATTATTGTTCCAAATTTATTCCTCATGAATAGTTTAGGCTGAAGATTGGTTTGTCCATAGGAACTTTTTTTGCTCCACTCTGGAAAGGGGTTACATGATCACTTGAATTTTCATTGTAACCTGATTTCATGTACAAATGATTTTTTAAAATCACTAGCAATTATGATCCGCGCGCTCTCTGCGCGCGATTAATTTCTCGTTTTTGCTCACCTTTTGCTAGAAGAAAAAATAATTTAGAATTTTTAATTCTTGAAATATAAAATTTTGTAATTCTTTATCTAATTACAGGAATCTCCATGAGTCTCATAAAATTCCTTGAAATGTTTTTATTATCCCTTAAAATTTCGTGAAATTCCTTTAATTTTCGTAAATTCACTTGCTATATTCCTTAAATCTCTTAAAATTTCTGAAAATTCACTGAAATTTTTTAAAATCCCCTGAATTCCTTAAAAGTCCTTAAAATTACTAAATGTAATGAAATGTCATGAAATCTTTTAAAATTCCTGACAATTCAAGGAAATCTCGTAAAATCCCTTGAAAGTCCTCAAAATAAGTTAAAATTCCGTAAAATATCTTAAAAGTATTTAAAATTCCATGAAATTCCGTGAAATCCCCTGAACTCCTTAAAAGTCTTTAAAATTACTTAATATTCCATGTAATATCTTAAAATGTATTTAACATATTTCAAAAATCTGGTGAAATTCCTTTAAATTTCGTAAATTCAGTTGATATCACTTGATATTCCTTGATGTTCCATAAAAGTCCTTAAAATTCCACAACCTATCGTTATAACGCTTAAAATTACTAAAAAATTCTTTGAAATCTTATGAAATTCTATTACATTTCACAAAATCAATTGATATTCTTTAAAATTACTCAAAGTTCCATGAAATCTGATTAAATCTCTTAAAATTTCTGAAGATCTACTAAATTTTCGTAAAATCCCTTGAATTACTTAAAAGTCTTTAAAATGACTAAATACCCCATAAAATATCGTAAAATCCCTTAAAATTATTAAAAGTCCCATGAAATGTCATGAAATCCCTTAAAATTCTTGACAATTTAATGAAATCTCGTAAAATCTCTTGAATTCCTTAAAAGTCCTTAAAATTACTAAATATCCCTAAAATATCGTAAAATCCCTTAAAATTATTAAAAATCCCATGAAATGACATGAAATCTCTTAAAATTCCTGACACTCTAATGAAATCTCGTAAAATCCCTTGAAAGTTTTCAAAATAAGTTAATTTAAACCACTGAAATATCTTACAAATGCCTATTTAAAATTCCATGAAATCCCGTAAAATCCAGTAAAATCCCTTGAATTCCTTAAAAGTCCTTGAAATCATTGAATATCCTATAAAATATCGTAAAATCCCTTAAAATTATTCAAAATCTCATGAAATGGTATGAAATCTCTTAAAATTCCGGACAATCTAATAAAATTTTGTAAAACTTTGAAGGTCCTCAAAATAAGTTCATTTAATCCCGTAAAATCCCTTGAATCACTTAAAAGTCTTCAAAATTACTTAAAACCCCATACATTATCTTAAAATGCCTTTAACATCCTTCAAAATCTGGTGAAATTCCTTTAAATTTCGTAAATTCAATTGATATTCCTTGATATTCTTTGATGTTCCATAAAATTCCTTAAAATTCCACAACCTATCCTTATAACCCTTAAAATGACTAAAAATTTTATGAAATCTTATGAAGTTCCTTTAAATTTCGCAAAATCAATTGATATTTCTTAAATTTACTTAAAATTACTTACAATTCCGCGAAATTTCGTTAAATTCTTTAAAATTCTTGATATTTCAATATAATTTCACCAAATCCTTACTTAATATCTCATAAAATATCTTAAAGTCGCTTAAAATTACTAAGAATCTCTAAAAATACCATCAATTCCCAAAAAATTACTTAAAATCACATGAAGTCTTATGAAATCCCTTGAAATTTCTGAAAATCCAATGAAATCTCGTAAATCCCTTGAAATCCCTTAAGTCGTTAAAATAACTTAATATCCTATGATATATCGATAAATATCTGAAAATTATTTAAAATTTGATGCAATTTCGTAAAATCCTTTAAAATTTCATAAAATTCCACAAAATACCATGAAATCACTTAATATTTCTAAAATCTCAATAAATTTCGTGAAACCCTTTTAAATTCCTTAACATTATCCACAATTCCATGAAATCTCATTAAATGTCTTAAAATACTTTAAAATCAAATGGAATATCATAAAATGCCTAAAAATCTCTTAAAAATCTCTCAAATTTCTTAAAATTCCACAAAATATATAGTCAAATCCCTTAAAACTACTTTATAATCCCATAAAATCTCATAATTCTTATGGTAACTGATCTGTAAATATACGAATACATATATTTAAATATTAATTTCTCAAATAATATTCACTAACCTTAGGTATATTATATATTTTGAAATATTTTTTTGCTTCACTAATAATTTACTTTTCACTACATCAAAATAATTATTTTTATCACTGTAAATTATTTTCTATATTTATATAACCTTTATTTATTAGTAATCTTTTTGACAAAACGAATATAGTCGGAAGATAGTTTTCAAATTCGATACATTCACACAAATTTGCGCAATTTCCAAAGGAACCAATCAGGTTTTCGACAACAATTTCTCCGATATATTGGTAACATCTCTTTTTTAAAATAGGAGATTTTAAGAAATTTTTAAACATTTCAGGACTCCGAAATAATTGCAGTGTCTTAAAGTGCTTCAAATGATTATATTATTAAAAAAAATATATTAAGATTGATTATTCGGAAAAGTTTCCTCAAACCACTGTTAATTTTTGTTTATGATTGGTGTATGAAACGAACCATAAATATAGTAAATGAATTAATAATGTGCAAGTTCTATCAATATATCGGCAGGGATGTGCGCCTATGTATCACTGTAATGGGGATCTGCAGCTAGTGGACCGCCTATCAGTGCCGGAGGGGGTAGTTTGGGGAAAGGGATGGGGTGGTGGGTAGGCATATTGCGGTTGGAATGTTTCATCAATTATTAAAGAAGCATCGTGCCCCTATCAGATCGCTGTAAAATTCATGTCGATCGACGCTGCAGCCGCCGATTGAAAAGCTTTTTCAGAACATAACTTTATGAGCCAATTACACATCCTACCTTCTCTTTATTGATGACAAATATCGAAATACTTTTTAAAATATATATGAAAGAAATCGTATTGCATATAAATAAATAATTAAATTGCCAGAGGTCATCGACCGCTGAATTTTTATTCCAAGAATATATGTATTCCCAAAAGAATATTAGGGAATATAGAGAATATATCGAAATATTTGAGAATATAAGGAATTATAATATTATAGGAAGAATATGGGAATGGAAATATTTGGGAATAGTTGCAAATATTCTCACCGCAAATATTTCATTTGCCAGTCTATTTTTCAATATTACAAATAATCGGTGCCAAACATAAATAATATAAGGATACAAATTTTAAAATAAGGATGTAGAATGAGTTGCATAAATAAGGATTAAAAGAATTGTAGATCGATTCTTTGATTCCGATTTTTAGAGAATCGATTCTTTTGATTCGATTCAGAATCGCTTCTAGAATCGATTTTTCTAAGAGAATCGAATATCCCTACATCAGAGGTAGGGAAAACTGACCAGGACCCTGTCAGGCCCATGTATAAATTTCTACACGGGAAGAATTTCAAGGTCGGAAAAGAAGTTTAAAGTGTGAAAGGAGAGTGTGAAAAAGTCGAGAATGTTATTCATTGGAGGTGAAGAATCTTGTAATCGGCGGCAATGTCCTCTGCGAATTGTTAATCCATAACAGGTGGTTGCATAAAATTTCACCGTTCATTGACGGATATTGAATGCGAAATCCCATGATTGTCGCGTCGCGGGCAGTGCTCTATTTGTAATACATACGATCGGAGAGCGAGGCACGTAATGCGGTAAGTTTAGCGAATGTTGCGTTGAAATATGTCGCTTATACTAACGTGAAGGTACGTGGCGAGTGCGTCGCATATGTAATTCCTATTTAGAGTCACCATTACGGTAATATATGGCACATTAAACAAGTGTCTTATACCTTCGATACGGGAGTCAACTCCCTCGTTTAGTCACTCACTCTCCTCTCTTTCCTTCTTTCCTTCTTTCCACTTTTTCTCTAATGTTCTATCTCTTTTCTCAAGTTTCCCGTATGGTGGTTCACACATATACTTTGGTCGAAGAAGCTTCTATGCACATGTTCCAATGCTCGTTCATTCAGGTGCTTCCATAGTTCTCGCCTCGTTAAATTCATTAATTGGAAAAGGTAAGTCTTGTAAGTTGAGACCACTGTCTTATAATACACCCGCATGGGGAGGAAACCATTGTTAACTGAATTAGCGTATTGTTACATGTCAATGAGATGCACTTTCCAAAATCGATTTAGTTGTCCATCACTGTATTTTAAATTTACCGAAATCATAATATTAATAATACTCTATCTATATTATAAAAAGATCTCGCCGCCGCCGCCACCGCCGCTGTGTCAGGAATCCGTGGTTGGATTAGGTTAGGTTAGATTAGGTAAGGTTTAGGGTTAGGTTGGGTTTAAGGTTAGGTTAGGGTTAGGCAAGGTAAGGTTTAGGGTTAGGTTAGGTAAGGTATAGGGTTAGGTTAGTTAAGGTTTAGGGTCAGGTTAGGTTTAGGGTTAGGATAGAATCTTTCCCTCATGGGGTCACGTAACCCTATTGATCTCGCCGCCGCCGCCTCAACCGCCGCTGTGTCAGGAATCCGTGGTTGAATTAGGTTAGGTTTAAGGTTAGGTTAGGTAAGGTTTAGGGTTAGGTAAGATTTAGGGTTAGGTTAGGTAAGATTTAGGGTTGGGTTAGGTAAGGTTTAGGATTAGGTTAGAATCTAGAAATTCGTGGTTGGGTTAGGTTAAGTAAGGTTAGGTTATGGTTAGGTTAGGTAAAGTTTAGGGTTAGGTTAAAATCTAGAAATGCGTGGTTGGGTTAGGTTAAGTAAGGTTTAGGGTTAGTTTAGGTAAGGTTTAGGGTTAGGTAAGGTTTAGGGTTAGGTTATAATATATCGCCTCATGGGGTCACGTGACCCCCTCGATTATGTGATCCACTTAGATCACTTGACCCCCTCGATCACGTGACCCCCTCGAAATTGTCCAATAGGACAATTAAAGTATAAAATATATACAGTCGAACCTCCATAATTCGAACAGCAAGGGACCGAGTGAAAAGTTCGAATTATAGAGGTGTTCGAATTATGGAGGTTAATTGTGCTTATGATGTAGGTCAAGGGACCTGAGAGAAAGTTCTAATTATAGAGGAATTCGAATTTGGGGTGTTCGAATTATGGAGGTTCAACTGTACATTCAATGAAGTTGGAAAAATATCAATAAATTAAATAATAATATAAAAATTAGAAATCATAGAATTTATCAAAATTTTGGTAGGGGGTAGGCGCGCGAAGCGCGCAGAGGGGCGAAGCCCCCCTTGGAATAATAATAATATAATAATAACAGGGTGGACACAAGATTCAATTTTTTTATTTCCCTGACATTTCTCTGACTTTTCCCTGACTATTATCAAACAAATTTCCCTAACAGAAAAGTATTAAAAATGCGAAGACCCACTTCAAATTCTGAAATCTTTTGAAATTCCTAGAAACATATTTACATTCCTTAAAATTTCACTATAATTTTTAAAATCCTATAAAATGTCATAAATTCTTTAAAATCTACTAAAATTCCATGAAATCCTTTACATTTTCACAAAATCTCTTACGTATCATAAAAATCTTGTGAAATCCTTTAAAATTCAAAAAGGAACTTTGAAATTCCCTAAAATACATTAAAATCTCTAAATAAAAATTCTTGGAAACAAAAACCTTATAAAATCCTTTGAAAATAAAAAATAATTTTTCTAATTTGTTTGAATTTCACGAGGAATATTTAATATCTTTAAAATCATTTTAAAAAAGTCAAAATTTCTTTAAATTTTTACAAGCTTCTTAAAATTCTTTATATTTCCGCGAAAATATTTATAATTCCTTAAAATTTCTTCCAAGTTTCTTAAAATCCTTTATAATTCCATGAAAAACTTTTAAATTCTTTAAAATACTTAAAACTCCCTTAAAATTTTATAAAATTCCACAAAATGTTTTTAAAATCATTAAGATCTTATGAAACCTTTAAAATTCCATGAGGATTATTAAAATCCTTTAAAATTACTTTAAAAAATCAAAATTTCTTAAAATTCTTACAAGCTTACAATCTTTTCCAAAATTTTATTTATTGACATCTGTAGAGCTTCATCAAATCTCGAATGTAATTTCTCATTTTTTTTTCTTTTTTATAAGAATTCGATTTTTGAGAAAGTTTTTTTCCTCTACTGAAAAATTTGTCCCGATGGACTTACACGGTTTTGCCATGAATCCCTTCAAATAAGCTTCCATCTATCAAGGAAAATAATGAGTTTATAGAGCAAACTTTGCGGAGAAAATAATTTTTCGAATTTTCCTTATTCATACTTCTAGTGAAAAAGGATTTGGTAAATATAGAAGGCTTTTCGATTTCCTCGCTTGACCATGGTATACGTCCAGTGGAATCGCACCCTTATAACCCCATGGATCCTCATATGCACTTAGTTTTCATTGCTGGCCCGTCGTATGTAATATAATATATTTCGCAGTCTGTGGCTCCCCACGGTACACTGTTCACTCGCATTCCTCCTAGGTAGTCCGAGTGCAATAGTGGTCTTCCAACACCGCCTTTTCCGCCTTATACCGCTTACTTCTCACAACCTAAGGCAAGGGCCACAGCCACATTTTCACCCCCAAGCAAAACTCACCCCGTCCACGTTTCCCAGCAATTACGCTCGAAATCTAACGACCGACGTATCGAACAATGGCTCCCCGTAGATATGTGATTTCGCGAGATTTCACGTAATCCGAGAGCAAGCTCTCATGATCGTTTTCACGAGAGCTCCAGAGCCTTTTAGAAAATCCAGAGACTAAGGGTTAAAAGATTTAAGCTACATTTTAATTTATCGACCTAAAAATATTTCTTTTCCATCTTTTGCTCCTAAAAGGATATAACCCGTCTATTACTTTATAAATAATATTGTTTGTAGCTAGGTTACTTAGAAGAATTAAAACTAGCAGTGAAGTTGAATCAACTTTTGTGCTCATTCAATGAGCACTTTGCTTCCTGTAAGCAAATATGATTTGCTTCCTCATAGAGGAAGCATTAATTATTCTTTACATCAACATTAAATTTTGATTATTTGAGAAGTTATATTCCAAAAATTCATTTTCGAAAATTACAATAAAGCTCAACTTTCTTATTTTTCAATGAAATGCATTAATCATATAGGTCAATCGATTCGTCTCGACACAAGGAATCTTTATTTTCCTTACATCAGCTTTCAATTTTGAATATTTGAGATGTTATGATGAAAAAATAAATTTTACGAAAATTATAAAAGTACACCAAACTTGTAAAATTAAATATTTTGTTAAACCCTTATAAGAAATTCAACTAGGCGTATAGTGGAATAATTATGCAAAATTTCATCAATTTATCTCTACGCGTTTTCAAGAAATTGCTGGATCGTGACACACACACACACACACACACACA
>CAJFCO010018442.1:91390-129827 GCA_904066015.1 Synergus gifuensis | reverse complement strand
GCGCGCGAAGCGCGCAACACGGAGCGCGAAGCGCGACGTGTATATATATCGGAACGCGAAGCGCGACGATCGAACTATATTTGACCCCCCGCGCGCCGTAGGCGCGCTCATTTTTGCGAGCGAAGCGAGCCGCGCGCGAAGCGCGCGATGAGAATGTGCCCGCGAAGCGGGCAGATTTTTTCTTTTATTCTTCGCGAGAATTACAAATCTTTAATCATTCCTAAATTCTCCTTTATTAAATTAACTTAAATGAAATCCAGGAATCATATAATTACATTACTAAAGTTATTTTAAGCTATGATATACATACTCCACTTTTTCATCTGATCTATTTCAAATATTACTTCTTTATAACCCAGGTGAAAATTTCGATTTCGGACCCAAATTAATTTCGAAACAATCCGAAATTTTCTGAACCATTCAGGAATTTTCATCCGAATCAAGCAGTTTTATTCCGATCTAATTCGAAGGAAGTTTTCCTTTCTTTCTAATACGTGCATCGCAACTCCAAATCTCCAAACTCAATCCGAATGAATCAGAAGCTTTCCAATCCGTACGTCTAATCCGATTGAATCCGAAATCAATCCGAACGGTCAATCCGGTTAAATCTGGCATCAAACTGATCAAATACGTTTGAATTGGTCACCAATTGAATGAATTCGACACTAAGTCGAACAAACTTTCATTCCATTTCAATAAGACGTCCAATCCGAATATGAAACCGAGATCAATTTCATCTGAACACTTTTCATTCCGAAACCCCAATACGAATCAATCCAAGCAGCTTTCAATTTTTTTTAAAACGTGCGCTCAAACCGTGATTCTAATCCGAATGAAGCTGAAATCAATCCAAAACTACCTTCTGCTCTCAATCCGAATGAATACAAATGACTTTCAGTTCTTTCCAATCCGAATGAATTTTAAACTAATACGAAATTACCTTTCTATCCTTTTCAATCTATTTCCCAATCCTAATTAATCCAGCATCTATACGAACGAATTTTAACCCTTTCCAATCCGAATGAATCCGAGATTGTCAGATTTTCGTTCTATTTTGATTCCGGATTAGATCGAATTTATTAATTATATTATATATAATATAAATATATATTATATTTATTAATTACTTATTAATTAATTCAAATAAGCATCCTTGCTTTAAAATAAGATTTGGTCGGATTCAATTGGATTGGCATCTTTGTTTCGACTTTGAATTAGATCGAATTAAATGGATAGAAATCTTTGGTCTGACTTCGAATTAGAAGTGAAATTTATTCTGAATTTCAGAAATTTTAAGAGATTTTACCAGTCATTGCTGTTTTATAGAATTTAAAGAAATTTAAAGGGATTTGGCGCATTGGATTTTTGGGATTTTTAGTAATTTTAAAGGATTTAAAGGGATTTTAAATTATTTTAAGGATCTTGACAATATTTTGCGGTATTTTTAATAATTTTGGCGTCACTCACCTCACACTCGTCCAATAATTGCCTCCTTTCGCGCCTTGTAAAGTAAATAGCTATTAAATTATTTTTCTATAATATCAAAATTCCTTAAAATTTTTACAAACTTTTAAAAATCTTTTAAAATTCCTCGAGTACCTTTAAAATTCCTCAAGGAACTTTAAAATTCCTTAAAATTAGTCCTTTAAAATTCAACTAAATCTTTTAAATATTATACAAATCTCTATTGTAATCACTTAAAATTCCTAAAAACCTCTTAAAATCCTTTAAAATTATTGAAAATGTCTTGAAATTATTGGAAACCTAGAGAATCTTAGAGAATATCTGGAAATTATTTATAATCCTTCGAAATCTTTGGATAGTTTCTAAAATCTATTAAATAAACTATAAAATCTATATAAACAATACCACAAAAATAACATAGTTAACATAAATATCAATTTCTATTTTCCCTGACAACTACTCGCATTTCCCAGACATTCTCCTGACTTCAGATTCATTTTTCCGTAGAGATGCAACATCGATGTTAGAACATCGACGACGACATCGATGTTTTTGATTCGATATATCGATATTATAGCATCGAAGTTTTGTTTCCGATACATCCACATCGATATACCTGATTCCGATATATCGATGTATCGAAACATCGATGTTGCATCTCTATTTTTCTTCGTGTTAATGTGCTACACTAGCTATCGCCAAGCCCATTTGAAGTTCATATCAATTCCCGCGGTTATTTTTGCAGGGAAAAAAAGACGAAAAATTCCCGTCGATCCTTATATTATACACGACGGGAACATTGTTTCACATCTACTCTAGGCAATCACATAAATAAGTCAGAAGCGGAATCGAGAATCACGCCGAGTGGCCGGGCAATTTCGCATTCACGGTCTGCAGGGAAAACGCGCTTGAGAAGCGTACGATTTTGCTGGACCCCGTCAAACAATATCAAACCCTCTTTTTAGTATTTCCATCTCGCTCGCTCACCTCTTCTTATACTTCATACAGCAAGATGTCCGAGGACTCGACCGATAAAAAGGGACTTTTTTCCCCTACCAGGGAAAGGACTGAATTATCGCGGCTCGTTACATATTCCTTTTTATGTGTCCTCTACCATAAATAGAAAAGGTAAAAGCGAAGTGATGGTTAGAGATATATGTGTATAAATTTATGTATATATATGTACGTGTATGTGTTTTAGCGTACGAGTTGTTTTTGCATGGGACAAAATCTCAAGGGGGTCATCACTCGCACTTCGGGGATAGTCAGTGTCCAGTCCTCCACATGCACCACCCCTAGGAAGCCGATCCGTTCGACTGGCCTGACAACTGATATTGCGTGATCTATGGCTCTGACCATTGGACACTTGGGACAAAACTGACCCCCTCTTTTCCTGTTCACGACTCGCCAACTAGCTCCTTCTTCCTTAGTCTTGCATCTCTCACTTTGTCCACTTCTTTCTAAGTTTTCCAACCCTCAGAGGGGTTACTTGGACCGGTCACGGCAGAAAGATTCCCGATATGTCCAGCTCTATGTGTATACATGTATAGTGTATACATGTGTGCATATGTGTGAACACATCCAAAATTCGATATACGAAGAGGAAAGCAGCCCATATTGGAAAGAAGCAAACAACAAAGTAATAGATGTCCCGAGGAGAATGTAACGCCCGCCCCGGAGAGTCCACTTCGTCAATAAACAATCACGGTGTAATAGAAAAAAAACTCACCCCTAGAAAGACTCGAAGATATAAAGGGGGTGTGACGACCCCCGTATAAAAAACCGCGCTGAACACCAAATCGGTCCAGGGGCACGTAAAATATTTATTGCGGCATATGCGTAGATTTGGGTTCGCTCGAGTATGCATCGGCGTGGATTACCATGAATCAGGGAAAAATAGGCTTACGGATTTGTGCGAAGGGTATTTTGGGTGAGAACGATTCTAGGCGGTTGGCGATTTTTCCCTTTCGCGACATGGTATCGATTTTTTTTTGTTTTTTTTTTTTTATCTTAAAAAAGTGGTGTCAAGAAATGAGGCGCATGATGATTATCACCCAAATTTCATTTCACATAATAACCATTTAACCGAAATTCATCTCATCGAATCAAAATTTGCTCTAATATTTATACACCAGAATTTTTGATGTACTTCATCTCCGTTTATCCGAATTAACATTAAGTCTAATTACTATTTACTCTAATTATCATCTGCCCTAATATCAATTTTTTCTAATTCCTGTTTGCCCGTAATAGTATTTGACCTGCTTTCTATTTGAAGGTCATTCCATTGTTCCTAAAGTATATTTTTTCGAAACATTGTTTGACCAATTTTACAAATTTTTGAAATAAAATTTTCTCTAATTTCTATCCACCCAAATAATCACTTTACCTAATTTCCTTTTTTCCTAATTTCCGTTTCTTCAAATTTATTATTTTCCGAATTATCGTCTAACGAAAATTTTCCGTTTCCGAATTAAAACCTGCTGTAATTTGTATGAAACAGAATTGTCTTTGAATGTAATTTTCATTTTCTAGAATTAAGCTTTGCCCATATTTCTACGTTCCCTAACTCTCGTTCAACCTAATTAATGTTTTTTCGAATTTTCAATTAGCTACAATTTTAACTGTCTGAATTATTATTTAACATAATTTCCGTTTACTCTAATTTACATTTGGCCTAACTTCTGTTTAATCGAATAATCATACAACGTAATTTATGTTAGGTCAAATTTTAAAGAATTTCTAGGAATTTCAAAAATTTTTAAGGAATTTTGAGCGATTTCTAAGGTTAGAGATTTTCTTTTTAAACTTTAGAGATTTTTACAAATTTTAAGTGATTTTAAATTTAAAAAGATTTAAAGTGATATTATACGAAATTTTTGAAGAATTTCAGTAGCATTATTATTGAAAACTTATCCGCATTTTTAATACTTTTCTGTCAGGGAAATTCTGAGTCAGGGAAAAGTCAGGGAAATGTCAGGGAAATTGAAAAATTATTTGTAGCCATTTTGTTCCTTCTGCGTGTTGTAGGACACGCAAAATTATTGCAGAGGAAACATAAATTCTCTTAAATTCTTTTAGAGAAAATATCTTACTATTCTGTACTTTATCTTGAACTTATTTGTCATTATCATTTCTGACTTTTACTTCACAAACTTTTATTATTTATTCTCAGTTCGGTAATTCTTCTTGTACAGTTCGAGTTGTTTTACCGAAAAGTTACTGATTATCTCCCAAATTTTTCTCACATTAGTTTCTCGTCTTTGCACACCTTTTGCTAGTAGAAAAAACAATTGACAATTTTTAATTCTTGAAATAAAAAAATCTTCTAATTCTTTATCTAATTTCAGAAATCTTCATGAGTTTTATAAAATTCTTTAAAATGTCTTTATTATCATTCAAAATTCGTGAAATTCTCTTAAATTTCGTAAATTCACTTGATATTTCTTAAAATTATTTAAAATTACTCAAAGTCCCATAAACTCTCCTTAAATCTCTTAAAATTTCTGAAAATCCACTGAAATTTAGTAAAATCTATTGGATCTATTCAAAGTCTTTAAAATTACTTAATAACCCATAAAACATTGTAAAATCCCTTAGAATTACTTAAAATTCCATAAAATGTGGACAAATCCCTTAAAGTTATTTAAAATCCTATGAAATTTCATAAAATCCCTTAAAATTCATGACATTCCCATGGAATCTTGCAAAATTCCGATACAATCACTTAAAATCCCTTTAATATCCTTCAACATCTGGTAAAATTCATTAAAACTAGCTGTGAAGTTGTATCAACTTTTGTGCTTATTCAATGAACACTTTAATTCCTGTAAGAAAATATGATTTGCTTTCTCATAGAGGAAGCATTAATTATTCTTTACATCAACATTAAATTTTGATTATTTGAGAAGTTATATTCGAAAAATTCATTTTCAAAAATTACAATAAAGCACAATTTTCTTATTTTTCAATGAAATGCATTAATCTTATTGGTCAATCGATTCGTCTCGACGCAAGGAACCTTTATTTTCCTTACGTCAGCTTCAAATTTTGAATATTATAGAAGTTTTAATTGAAAAACTAATTTTTTAAAAATAATAAAACCATAACTTTGTTATTTTTCAATGAAATGAAATAATATTATAGACCAATCGATTCGTCTCGATCCAAGGAACATTTGTTTTCCTTACGTCAAGTCAAAATTTTGATTATTTGAAAAGTTATAGTCGAGAAAATAATTTTTGAAAATACAATTAACCATAACTTTGTTATTTTTTAATGAAATGCATTAATAATATAGGTCAATCGATTCGTTTCGACACAACGAATCTACGTTTTCCTTACATCATCTTTGAATTTTGATTATTTGAGAAGTTATAGTGAAAAAATGAATTTTAAGAAAATTATAAAAAAACATGAAACTTGTAAAATTAAATATTTTGTTAAACCATTGTAGGAAATTCAACTAGGTGTATAATGAAATAACTATGAAAAATTTCATCAATTTATCTCCACGCGTTTTCAAGAAATTACTGGATCGTGACATCCACACACACACACACACACACATCCGGACAATTTTTCAGGACATCATGTTAGATATATTGACATTAAAATATGTTGAAAAAAAACCTTTTTTAGGAAACTGGATTTTGTCACCACCACAAAGCTTCCTCTATGAGGAAGCAAAATTATTTAAAATCTCATAAAGTCTAATTATATCTCTTAAAATTAATCAAAATTCCATGAAATTTCGTTCAATTCTTTATAATTCTTTAAAATGAATTTTTCGAATATAACTTCTCAAATAATCAAAATTTAATGTTGATGTAAAGAATACTTAATGCTTCCTCTATGAGGAAGCAAATCATATTTGCTTACAGGAAGCAAAGTGCTCATTGAGTGAGCACAAAAGTTGATACAACTTTACAGCTAGTTAAAATTATGCTAAATAATTCAGAGATTTTAATTTTTGCAATATAAAAATTTGTAATTCCCAGTCTAATTTTAGGAATATCAATTTTGTAAAATCCTTTTAAATTCCTTATAATTATTCAAAGTCCCATTAAATCCCATTTAAACCTTCAAAATATCTAAAAATCCAATGAAATTTTTTGAAATTCCTTCAAATACCTTAAAAGTTTTAAAAATCACTTAAAATTCCACAGCATATTTATCGTTAAATCTTTTAAAATTTCTCAAAATCTCATTATCACATAAAATTGCTAAAAATCTTATGAAATTTCGTAAAATCACTTGAATCTTTTAAAAGTCCTTAAAACTATTTAATGTCTCTTAAAATATATGAAAATATGAAAATCCAATAAAACTTCGTGAAAATCCTTGAAACAGCTTTAATGATTTTAAAATTACTTAAAATTACACAAAATATCGTTAAATCCTTTAAAATTATTTTAAATCCCATGAAATGTCAATAAATACTTGGAATTACCTGAAAATCCAATGAAAACGCTTTATTAGATTTGTATATTCTTTAAATTTCTTTAGATTCTATAAAACCCAAATAACTCCTCAGTGGGCAAAAAATATTAGAAACGTTTTTGGAACGTTCCAAAAACGGTCCCCATCGGACATGGGGACCGTTCCTGGAACGTTTTTGGAACTTTCCAAAAACGTTTCTAAAATCTTTTGCCCACTGGGTCGTAAAATCCCTTAAAATTTCTAAAAATCATAATAAATTTCATAAAATTCCTTGAAATACCGTCAAATCCTTTAATATTTCTAAAATTTCAAGAAATTCCGTAAAATTCGTATTCTCTGTCTTAATAATCTTTTTGAACACAAAAATAGTCTGAAGATTGTTTTTAAATTCGATACATTCACACAATTCATACAGTTTCTAAACCAATCAGGTTTTTGACAACAATGCCTGTGCAGAAATCTTGATGTGGGCCTAGTAGGGTTCTGATCAGTTTCCCCTACTTCTGGTGTGGCCCTGGTCAGTAAAACTGGTGAGAACCTGACAAGGGTGTAACGCTTTAACTCGCCAATACCCTATGTAGGGAAAACTAGTCAGGGCCTTGTCAGCTTTTCTAGTGAATGCCTTTTTTAAACAAAACTATAAACGGGTTAAAATTATTTATAAAAATTACCTGCTTTTATAAAAGCGCAATTTTATTAAGTTGAAACATATAAACACAATGAACAAAATCTTACAAATAAAAAGAAAGGTTAACGCATAAATATGTGCTCGGAATGTGAAGAAAACTATTTTTCTTGATCACGTTTTTTTCGTCCTCCGTCCCAATCTTTGGCATTCGATAAAACGACGCTTATTGCGTCCAATACTCCTTTTTCTGAAACGTTTCTTTTCGTTTTTTGGTCGAAATGTGTTTGAATAACGGCTTCTGTTTAAAGAAATAAATATATTATTATTAGTAAATATTTGAGTACAATAATATCTAATAGAATTCACATTTACAAATTGTATAACTTTTTAACAATAAATTTTTCTATAATCTCACCTGCAACACACCGATGAAAATCATAATTCTTCAACACTAGTTTGTCTCCAGACTGCTTCGTGTTGGTAAACCTCATATAGCAATCTCTTTGGACAAATATTTTTTGAAAATATTTGTGACACTTTTTGAAATAATAAAGTTCGTATCCATCAGACTATTTAGCGATGATATCTATAGAGAAAATATAAATTTATTGTATTTGTATTCCGTTTCAGAAGTGCAAACCTTTATCGTAACTTTTTACAAAAACACGAATGTGATTGACCAATATTAGGTTATAAACACGAACAGCTGACACGAACCCGATGTGAGCGCCTCATCTCTAGTGCTGCGTAACATAAAGTGTGGCTTAACGACAGTACATTTGGTGAATTCCCGACTTGTGGCTTTACCCAGAAACTCTTGTCAAAACCAAGTAATGGGAAATTGTGTTATCATTTGAATATAAGTATAATCCAAGTATTTTCAAGTCGGAATAATCAGATCATGTTATGTTAGTAATTACACATAGTCTTATTATGCTGCCCTATTAGCACCTTATTATAATTTATTTCATTTTATTCAGAATAGAAAAACTGGTCAGGGCCTTGTCAGAACCCTATTTTAAATGGGGCTAAATGGGGGAATTTCTGCATGTGTTCGATATATTAGTAACACCACTTTTTTAAGATAGGATCCGCCAGATCGAAATAGTTCGGTAATTTCTCCAGTACTAATTTTTTCCGTATGATGTCATGATGAAGACTTGTCAGCTACTTCCTGAAACGGAAATACGTTTGTTGTTAGAAGATGAATTACAAGTATTTCCAAGTGATCAAAGCACTTGGGTTAATTTTAAATTGAGAAAATACTTAAAAACAGAATGCAAAACTTGCGACTAGTGCTTTCGAAATCTAATTGTCAATCTAAATTTGGAGGATGTTCCTCAGACAATAGATGATCGTATTCCGTTCCGGGTAAACGGGAATTCAAACAATTTGCGTTCTAAGAAACGATTTATGAAGAATACGTTGTTCCTTCTGTCTTAGACAATCTAAGCTCAACACCTGTTCCGTCGCGCCGTCATCCGCACGATTAATGCCGTGCAAATGGACGTTTCTTGCCAAAAAGCTAAGTATCCTAAGTGTCTTTAAATAATTGAGAGTATTTAGAGGCAATCAACGAATTGAATTCTAAAGTAAGCATGGCCGAGTTGATTAATTAGAAATCTGAAAGTGGAATCCAAAGCAGGTATTGCAAAAGAACAGCGAGAAACTAGCTGTAAAGTTTGATCAACTTTTGAGCTCATTTAATGAGCACTTTTTTTTCTGGAAGCAAATCTGATTTCCTAGCTTCCTCACTGAGGAAACATTAAGTCAGAATATATATATATATATAAATACAAAGAATTCAGAGGATACATAAAAATTACTTTTTAATGTCTTAAAGGGTAATTTTTGGCAAATGTGTTAAATTTAACTTAAAAATAAAATTTTGTATGTTACTAAACTCGAAATCTTGCAAATTGTAGGTAATGTTTATAATTCTCTTTATATTCCTTAAGAACGCAATAACTGAATCTGAATAAATGAATCTGCATTTCTTAACTGATAAGTGAGTCATTATATAAACTTTTATTACAGTTCTTCACACTGCACTATACAATTTTCAACGATGTTTAAACGTGTGGTTTAAATACATTTAATACCGGCTTGGCAATCTGCTCGAAATACAATAATATATATCTTGGTATCACGGTTATTATAAGCATGCCGTTTCCATCTCATCATGTTTCCTGTCTTAGGTTCATTAAATTCAAGTATGCAGAACCTCAACAACAAGGAAATATAAATTAGTTACGAGTTCTGTCTCGCTATATTCTAGAAACTATTAGATCGTCAGGTGAGATATACAGTGCCATATCGTTTACTGTACACATAATTTCTTATTACTGTGTGCTTAACTCACCTCGCTATCTAAACGAGTCTGGTTACGATAAGTACCATTGAATTAAAACATTGGAGGAAATATCTTCCAATAATATAATCGTTAATATCTAACATTAGATATTAACGATATAGATATTAGATATGAAAGTTACAGATTAAAAAATTGATGTTTAAAATTATGGAATTTGTTTATACCATCAAATAAATGAGCAGTTTTCAGGATTGCTGAAAGAATAAGAAGAGTTCATCTTGAAGTCTCTGCCATCAGATTCTAGAAACATCGGACATACATCTTACGCCGATGATCTGGCATTTGAATAAAGAGAAGATATCTTGAGAGAGAGATAGACAAAGCGACAAGGGTTTGCTAAAATTAGCTGTAGAAACAATGCATGTGGCCAGATTCAGTAGAGTTAAAGTGCACGAATTAGTCATTCCCTAGTTCCGCTTCTTGCAAACTTATATGATTAAAAGTCATCAATTTATAGTTTTTTTTTTTTTTTTTTTTTTTTTTTTTGTGAATCGTATGCAAACTTCTGCTACAAAAATTAAACATGTCAAGAAAAATCGTAATCAGGAAGTAAATCCAATCTTAAAAAAGAGATGTTACCAAATATATCGAAGACTTTGTTGTTGAAAACCTGATTGGTTTCTTTGGAAATTGCGCAAATTTGTGTGAATGTATCGAATTTGAAAACTATCTTCAGACTATTTTCGTTGTCAAAACGATTACTAATAAAAAGGTTATATAAAGATAGAAAATAATTTAAAGGGATAAAAATAATTATTTTGATGTGAAAAGTAAATTATTAGCGAAGCAAAAAAACATTTCAAGATATATACCTAAGATTAGTGAATATTATTTTGAGAAATTAAACAGATTACTTATAGATAGTAAACTTCTCATGCGTTTTTTTATATCAGTTTTTAATATATTAATATTTAATATTGTATATATGTATTCGTATATTTACAGATCAGTTACCATCAGAATTATGAGATTTTATAGGATTATAAAGTAGTTTTAAGGGATTTGACTATACATTTTTTGGAATTTTAAGTAATTTGAGAGACTTTTAAGAGATTTTTTGGCATTTTATGATATATGACTGGATTTTAAAGTATTTGAAGAGATTTAATGAGATTTCATGGAATCTTGAATAATGTTAAGGAATTTAAAAGGGTTTCACGAAATTTATTGAGATTTTAGAAATATTAAGTGATTTCACGGTATTTCGAGGAATTTTATGAAATTTTAAAGGATTTTACAAAATTGCATGAAATTTTAAATAATTTTCATAGATTGAACGATATTTCATAGGATATTAAGTTATTTTAATGAGTTAAGGAATTTTAAGGCATTTACGACATTTAATTGGATTTTCAGGAATTTTAAGGGATTTCATAAGATTTCATGGGATTTTAAGTAATTTTGCCTCCTCATAGAGGAAGCTTTGTGGTGGTGACAAAATCCAGTTTCCTAAAAAAGGTTTTTTTCAACATATTTTAAGGTCAATATATCTAACATGATGTCCTGCAAAATTGTCCGGATGTGTGTGTGTGTGTGTGTGTGTGTGTGTGTGTGTGTGTGTGTGTGTGTGTCACGATCCAGCAATTTCTTGAAAACGCGTAGAGATAAATTAATGAAATTTTGCATAGTTATTTCATTATACACCTAGTTGAATTTCTTACAATGGTTTAACAAAATATTTTATTTTACAAGTTTTATGTACTTTTATAATTTTCTTAAAATTCATTTTTTCACTATAACTTCTCAAATAATCAAAATTCAAAGATGATATAAGGAAAACGTAGATTCCTCGAGTCGAAACGAATCGATTGACCTATATTATTAATGCATTTCATTAAAAAATAACAAAGTTATGGTTAATTGTATTTTCAAAAATTACTTTTTCGACTATAACTTTTCAAATAATCAAAATTTTGACTTGACGTAAGAAAAATAAATGTTCCTTGCATCGAGACGAATCGATTGGTCTATAATATTATTTCATTTCATTGAAAAATTACCAAGTTATGGTTTTATTTAATTTTAAAAAATTAGTTTTTCAACTATAACTTCTATAATATTCAAAATTCGAAGCTGACCTAAACAAAATAAAAGTTCCTTGCGTCGAGACGAATCGATTGACCTATAAGATTAATGCATTTCATTGAAAAATAAGAAAGTTGTGTTTTATTGTAATTTTCGAAAATGAATTTTTTGAATATAACTACTCAAATAATCAAAATTTAATGATGATGTAAAGAATACCTAATGCTTCCTCTATGACGAAGCAAATCATATTTGCTTACAGGAAGCAAAGTGCTCATTGAATGAGCACAAAAGTTGATACAACTTCACAGCTAGTTATGGGATTTGATTGTATTTTGGGAGATTCAAAGTAATTTTAAGCGACTTTAATATCTTTTACGAGATATTAAGTAATTTTAAGGATGTTTATTTCAAAAAATTTTAAAGGATTTAGTGAGATTATATTGAACACGGAAAAAATTATTCTCTTAGAATTTAGAACATTATTCACAGACTTTCGGATACAGAGTAAAGTGTTATAATATTTCAGTGAATTTTATGAGATATTAGAAAAGAGTTTATTAATTTTTAGAACAGACTCACCGAAAAAAAAATTCTCTTAAATATTAAGATGGAATGTTTTAAATTATAGTGTGAAGTCTATTAGATTTCATAGTGGACGGTAACCCGGACTCTTAAAAATTAATAAGTTGTCACTGAAAACTCGAGATGCGCTGTGAACATATTTTGTAGTTCTGCGCATGAAACAGTTCTCTGCTGGACTGTTACTATAGTGTCTGCTAGTGTTATTGTTCGTTTTGCGCCTTTCATCAGTACTAAAAATTTTAAGTTTTCAAGATGTTGAATTGAAATCTTCAGATTTTAAAACTTTACTTTAAATTGAAAACCTTAATAGTTGCCCATTTTTAAATGTTTGAAATAGAACAATTATAAATTGAAAGAGTTTTAGGATTATAAATTAAAGCTGTAGATAATTTTAATTATTATTATTTCAAATCGATGAAAGTCAAAATATTTCAGAATAAAAATTTTAAACTTATAGAAATTTAAGTTGAAAAAATAAATTATTTAAGAACAAAAGTTTGATTAAAATTAATTCAGAATCATTATATTTCAATTTATAAAATATCAACAGCAAAATTTTCAATCAATTCCAGGGCCGATTTACATTATAGAAGCCGACCGGGGGAATTTACAACGTACCGGCCCTGATCAATTCAATATCTGAAAAAGCTTGGCCGAAGTTTTGCGTGTGTCCTTCAAGCGTATCGTTAGCCGCGTGGTATTATGCGTATCGTTAGTTTAAAAATATTAGGTAGGTTACTTTTAAGTATAGGGTTTGAATCCTCAGCGAGTGCGATTTTAAATAGTGTTTAAGGATATCAATTATATGTATAAGTATTTAATTGTTAAATTGTGTGTATTAATAAGCATAAAAATTCATAATGTACAATAATAATAACAAAAATATTTTTTTTTTCGTTGAAAATCAACATTTTATTTTCAGATACTACCTCTTAAAGTTTCGAACTCTGTTTTAGAGTTTTTAGACACAGTTTGTTAAAATCTCTAACCCTGCCTTTGCGGTTTCAGAAACAGTTTCTTAAAATCTCGAACCCTGTCTGTTTACATTTTCAGTGACTATCTCTTAAAGTTTCGACCTCTGCGTGTTAGACATTTTCTATCACTCTTTCCTATATTCTGTTGAAATGTAACATACTTTTTATATAATCTTTTCTTATTTTCTTGAAGAATGAGGTTTCTAAATATTAAGTGACTTCCTCTCGTATCCCAGATTAAGACACTCACTGTTTGACTTTTTAAGAGATTAATTTTTTCCGTGAAATTTCAAGAATTTTAAAGAATTTAACGAAATTTCACGAAATTTGGAGTAATTTTAAGAGATATAATAAGACTTCATAAGATTTTGAGTAATTTTAAGTAATTTTTAAAAATATCAATTGAGTTTGAGAAATTTAAAGGAATTTCATAAGATTTCAAAGAATTTTTAGTAATTTTAAGGGTTACAACGATAGATTGTGGAATTTTAAGGACTTTTATGGAACATCAAGGAATATCAAGCGATTTTTACGAAATTTAAAGGAATTTCACCAAATTTTTGAAATCTGTTAAAGGAATTTTAAGATATTGCTTGGAGGATTAAGTAATTTTAAGGACTTTTAAGCGATTCAGGGGATTATACGAAATTTCATTGAATTTTCAGGAATTTTGAGAGATTTCATGAAATTTCATGGGATTTTTAATAATTTTAAGGGATTTTACGATATTTTATGGGATATTTAGTAATTTTAATGACTTATAAGGAATTCAAGCGATTTAACGAAATTTCAGTTGATTTTCAGAAATTTTAAGAGATTTAATCAGATTTCATGGAACTTTGAGTAATTTTAAGGAATATCAATTGATTTTGTGAAATTTAAAGGAATTTCATAAGATTTCAAAGAATTTTTAATAATTTTAAGAGTTATAACGATAGGTTATGGAATTTTAAGGACTTTTAGTCTTTTATGGAACATCAAGGAATGTTAAGAAATATCAAGCGATTTTTACGAAATTTAAAGGAATTTCACCAGATTTTTTAAATATGTTAAATTCATTTTAAGATATTACATGGAGTATTAAGTAATTTTAAAGACTTTTGAGGGAATCAGGGGATTTTACGGAATTTCATGGAATTGTAAACACTTGTAAGATATTTTACGGGATATTAACTTACTTTGAGGACTTTCAAGGGATTTTACGAGATTTCATTGAATTGTCAGGAATTTTAAGAGATTTTATGACATTTCATGGGATTTTTAATAATTTCAAGGGATTTTACGATATTTTATGGGATATTTAGTAATTTTAAAGACTTTTAAGGAATTCAAGGTATTTTACAAAATTTCAGTGGATTTTCAGAAATTTTAAGAGATTTAATCAGATTTCATGGGTCTTTGAGTGTAATTTTATGGAATATTAAGTGAATTTACGAAAATTAAAGGAATTTCACGAAATTTTGAAAGATAATAAAGGAATTTTAAGGAATTTTATGAGACTTATGGAGATTCCTGAAATTAGATAAAGAATTACAAAATTTTATATTTCAAGAATTAAAAATTCTAAATTATTTTTTCTACTAGCAAAAGGTGAGCAAAAACGGGAAATTAATCGCGCGTGGATCATAATTGCTAGAGAAGTAAAAGATCGTAATGACCTTGCTTAGAGAAAAGAATCAAAATTTTCTTTCTACATATATTTATAATATAAGGGATATTCATCCTCTGGCGAGGCAAAGAATATATCTACAATGAAGTGTCCCGCAGAAAATGCAAGGTTAATCAGGCAATTTCACGGGAAATAATCCAGCACGAATCCACAAGTAAAGAACACGGATTGTAAATGTGAGCTCATTTACGCACACTCTTTCCCTCACACACATCGACAGCACTAACACTCTGAATGACTTCAAGCTTGAAGCACACAGGGTCATTTGGTCGATGCAAAAAGATTGAACGCTCTTCGTGAGAGCCAGTTACAAGTTTGGCGAGGGAAATGGATCACCCATAGATAGGACGGAATCACGGAGCGTTATGATTTGTCCTCGCTCAGACTTCCGTCAATAATTTTACGGGAAATTAAACTCGAAACTTTCTATCGCTGCAGTTACATACCCTCACGACTTTTTTACACAAGGGTTCTCAATCTAACTTTACAAAATTAAAATTGATTCTCGATTTCAGTTTATTGCAATTTTAAGCTTGAATCATATAGCGAACCGGATTGGACCAAAATCGAGATTACTGAGAAGACTTTTTCAGTCATCACATTACCTACTTTTATTAGAAAAGGGGAATAGGTGAAGTTTTTTTTTTTTATAAAAGTAGGTGAAAAATAGGGGACGAAAAATTAAAACAAGCTTAAACCAACAAAATGGAAGTATTAGAAAATTTGACTAGAAAGAAAAAGAGATTTAATCTCCAATAATGTTAAGAATTCCAATTGAAGTCCTAAATTTTCTTTTACATACAAAATGTAAACTTTATCTTAACATTTCTTAGAAAACGATAATTTAACAAATTCTAGGGTGGCCCAAAAATGTATGGCAAAAATTTGTTTGATGCTACAGAATCTCGATCTCCCCAAGTTGTTTCTAAATCCGAAAAAAGAAATTTCATATTTTTTTTTAATTTTGATTTTAACACGTGCCTATTTTGACTTGAAGTTTCCCATGTAAATTGCATGGGGAAAAATCACTTTTTAGAGCTTTTGAAATAATTTTTCAGGGTTTAGGAAAATGTTATGGGAAAGTATAGAGACTTATTGAAGATTATCCAAAAGAGAATTGCATGTACCGCACATATGGGTTTGACACCCCTAACACACCCCCAACGTGCCTTGAAAACTACCCTTAAAACGAAAATTGTCAATTATTCATAAAATCGACCTTCTGAGTGCTTTATTCTCGTTTTTTTTTAATAACAATTATTTCTATCAATCTAGTGGAATATTCATCAATATTACTTAATTAACTGTTATTTATTTAAACAAATTCCATTTTTTTAAATAGTTATTTTTTTGAAAATTCATTTCTTAAAATAAAAATTGATCAGCATTGGTCTAATGGAATATTTATTAACTATTTTGCAATTATTTAAACAAATTGAATTTGTTTAAATATTTTTTTTTTGAAAATTCTTTTTTTTATTAATGATTATTACTGTTTATTTAGTAGAATATTTATTAACATTGGATCTTCAGGTTTTCTTTAACTGCATCGCGACGTGGCCCGTCGTGGCCCATTGTCTATAGATAGAACTATATAGCGTCGGTATGCGTCACGTCGGACGTGCATACGTATCCGGGGATGAAAGACCAGTCGACATCTTCGTTGCTCTTGTCGTCGACAGGCAATTTCCACCTCTTGAAATGCCTCGCTAAAGTAACCTCAATTAGGGAAAGGATAAAAAAAATTTAATGGGGTCAGAACGGAGAAAATAGTCTCGCACAAGGTTGTTCCAATTGCTGCATAAGCAAAGAAAACACATCACATATTAGTAATTATTTAATTAATTAATCCTATCTTAAAAAAGTGGTGTGACGAGATGTCTTGAAAATCTTACATACATTGTTGTAGCAAACCTGATTGGCTTTTAAATGACTTGAAGTTGAATGAAGAAAAACAAACTAATGACGTAAAAAAACACGAAAATCTAAAAAATCCCTTAAAAGTTCAAATTTTTTAAAACTCTCAAAAACCTCTTGAAATCCCTTAAAAATCCACGAAAACCATTAAAATCATAAATATCTTGAAACCCAAGTTAAAATTCGCGAATTTTTCTAAAAATTTCTAAAAACCTCTTGAAATTTCTTAACATTTATAATCTCATAAAATCTGTAGAAAACTAATCAAATTCCACGAAATCCTTAAAAATTCTACAAAGCCTTTTAAAAATAAATATGTATAGACAATTTTTTGAAATCCCTCAATAATATTACCTGACAAACTTTTAAATCCTTTAAACCTCATAAAATATTTTAAAACTCATAAAAATCAATTGAAATCTTTTAAAATTCGTGAAAACTTATTAAAATTCCCAGAAACTTCTTCAAATTTTTTTAATTCTACGATAAGATTTAAAGTCCTTTTACGTCCTTTAAAGTCCATTAAAATTATTAGAAATCTCATTGAATTGCATTCAATCCTTAAGGAGGTAACACACCAAACTGAAAAAACGTAGAGAAAATGATGAAACTTTGTACATTGTAAGATTTTGATATGAAAAAGACTTGGTTCAAGTTTGGTGAGCTGAGGTTGAGTCTGAAACGAGATATAAACAATTATTTTTTTTTACATTTAACACGGTGTCTTATGGCAATCGGTATACTTTTTTTACATTTTAATTCGTCTCTGGGAAGGAAACGTAGAGATCTCGAAAATCTTTTTTGTATAGTAAAAAAAATTTCTGAGGATCATTTTAAAAAATTAAAAACATCAATTCATTGGCTATTAGTTGGTGAAAATTGGTAAAATATTACAAAATATATCCTTCCTTGTTACACTTGGCAACATCGCAAAGATAGTGTAGTATATTTCGGTCAGCTGTTTATATGCGCATATTCAGCAATATTCAGTTTGCACTGTATATGGTAACATATAAATGTTAAATCATGTCATCAGGTCTGACTTATGTCATAGTCGTGAAAATTATGATAAACAACAAGAAAAACCAAAATGTTTTTACTGGAGGGGCAAAAAAGTGTCGGAAAAAGTTTATAGGCATAGACTCACACAACAGCAAATGGCTAAAGAGATTTGGAAGAATCGCGGTGCTCCTAAAACTGCAGAAGGCAAACGTATCCTTAAAAATTCAGTAAAAGACACGGTAAATAAATTAGTGAAAGGTCGACGAATTACAAATGTTGATATTTTGGCAAAAGAGATGATTTGCAAAAAATGTGACACTAGGCTGCATTTATCAGATATTGAACATGAAAAGCAGTTTGGTTTGGCATCGATATTTCATATACGATGTCAAAACTGCAAAGTTATTTGTACTGTTGCCACAGATAGCGCGCTTATTTCAAACTGTACAACGTTACCACATTTAACTACTACGTGAACCAAAAGCTAAATAACTCTCTTTTGACTCCGTTAGTTGGTGTGTTACCTCCTTAAAATATTTTTAAAATTATTATAATCTCTTGACTTCTTTCAAATTCTTGGGAATTTTATTACAACATTTAAGATTCCTTAAAGTTCATTAAAATTCTGTGAAACCTTTTGAAATCATGTTGGTTTGTTGATCAATTAGAATTTTACAAGAAACTTCGAAATCCTTAAAATTTGTTAAAATCTCTTAAAATACATAAAGACCTGTTGAAATTCGTTAAAATTTGAGAAAATATCTAAAAATTCTTAGAAATCTTCAAAAAATTCCATCAAACACTTAAAAATTCTACAAAATTTTGTAGAAATCAGAAAAATCTCTTGAAATCTCCAAGAATTTGACGATAACTTTCCGAGAAACTTTCAAAATTATTATAAATCTTATAAAATTTCATCAAATCCATTAAATTCCACAATATCTTTTTAAAATTAGAAACTTTTTTGAAAGCCCTTAAAAACTGTACAGCCTTTGAAATCCTTTTAAATTCTAATAAATCTTTAAAAATTAAAAAAAATTTTTTTAAATTCCTCCATATAATTCGCTGACAAACTTTAAAATCTCTTAAAATTCTTAAAAACCTCTTAAAATTTCTTAAAATTTCAAAAAATTTAGAATCCTTTAAAATTCTCTTTCTATTTTGGATCAATTAAATTCCGCTGGTACAGATTGGCTTTTGAATAACTTAAAGTTGTAAGAAGTAAAACAAACAACCGTGCTTATAGCGCGCGTGTTAGTTTGCTTGTATTATTAAAAATCCCTTAAAATACTTACAAATGTTTTTAAATAATTGAAAATCTTGACCTTATTTTGAATTTCTTTTAAGTCCTCAAAAATTTACTTCTTTAAAACCACTTGAAATCTTTTCAAATTTCTTTAAATTCCTCAAAATCAGTTGGCAGCTCTGATCTCGATTCTAAACTACAGGCAGCGAATAAACATCCAACCAATAGTTGAAGAGAGGATGTGGCTTCAGATTTCGAGATTATGAGAATCTATTTTAGATATAATTACCTCCTCTTTTTTACAACAGGATATTTTTTTCAAAAATTAAAGGGGATGAAGTCACGCCTCTTTATCATCATCACCAATGCCAAGCCAATTGAATTCTGATTCAACGCCAATTGAATTCGCATTCTATGCTTTAGAAACTCCTGTACATCATCAGAAGCTCTGAATGTATAAAGACAACGTTTCTAGACTTCGTCTATGCTGTTTATCTCGTACTTTTATGTGAGATTTATGGAGAGGCAAATGGAAGAAAAACATGACTGGCGCGTGTTTATTGTCGACGTGTGCCCAGCCTCGCAGTCGTTGTCCTGTGCTCTGTATCCTCCGTATTTCACATCCTCTTCCTTTTTCCCCTTTTACTCTCCTTCATATATACCTCCATTTCTCCCTTTTTCCTCCATCTTTTTCTCAACCATACTCACGCTTATCCCCTTTCTCGCTTGGTAGTATATATGTATAGTACAGGGTATCGCTACTTCATGGTTCATGTTAGGAAGCTCAAGATTCGTGGACACGCGACACGTAGAAGAATAATGCGGAGCACTACTCTGCCAAGAACGATATGTGATTCTGCACTCTGCTGTCTTCATGCACTCTGCCATTTTCTCATGAAACGTTATTACCTCGCGCCATAAGGGAACAAAGCCACTCCAGTGTACGTGCAAGTTGCTTGGTACACCTAACTACGTGATTTCGAATGAGACCTTAACCCTAAAGGAGTCGGTCTAGTAATCTATTAAGTTACGAAGTTCGCGGTGCATTGCGCTTTCTGGCTGGAATACTCGGCAGGGTTATGTTCAACTGGAGTTGAGGGAGAGTAACATTGTTTACTTGATTCACTGATAAATGTTTGTGCTGAGGTTATACCTTGAATATTTAGTGTTGTATATCTGTATTTGAAATGCCGCGCTTGTGTAGTATCGATTTTAAAACTCTGTTCGATATATCGATATAACGTACCTACACGGAAAAAATATGTCAGTAAGAAGTGTAGAATTAGTCCAGAAGTTTTGGACGGGTAGCAAAATGTTGGAGATCTTGAATGACTTTTAGTAATATATTTCTAACTTTTCAGTACTAAATGCAAATGAGTCTTGGAAATTTTCAATAATAGTCTAGGAAAATAGTTTTGTATTTACTACATAAAATTTAAGTAAGAAGCCAAATTCAGTTCACGACAAATTGTAAAAAAGTTGTGAATGTTTCCAATTCGGTTCGAAAGAATATGTATAAGTTCCTAAAGTGAAAAATAGCGAGCTGGTATTACAAAAAGTTCTGGACAGTCTAGGAAAATAATCTGCGCCTCGATATGCGCAGTTGACCATCAGCGCATCAGCCGGTAGTGCGAAACAAAGTGAATAAGTGATCTTATCAATTTTTAATAAAAATAAAATGACTTGAAAATTATAAAACAAATTTAATTAAATTAAATTATTTATCTTGATTTAGTACGATTTTCCATGAGTTCATTGAAAAATCCTATAAAAAATTACTTACAATACAAGCCGATTAAATTCCGGAAACGTTTATCATTTCTTGAATTTTTAAAAGTAAAAAAAAAATAAAAATAAACGCAATATTTTTTTTCATAACTAACAAAGTGGATTTTTAGGGCTTCAATTACAATTAATTTTTATATGTATACTTCAAGTGATTTTAGAGAAAAATATTTATCTTACTTATATTATTAATCTTTCAGCACTTATAAAACTCACGAAATCTTAAACATTAAAACATTAGAAATAATCAAATAACAGTTATAATACAAAATTTAAGTAAAACATGTTAAAACGTATTAAATATCACTTGGGTCATTATTCATTTTTGACCCGACACTGGACGTTTCTCACAAGCGGTGAGAATTTGACTAGTTACTATATAAGGACCATTTCGACCGATATACTCAGCGTGCGATATTCTGCGTATTACCGTGTTAGTGAATTGCGTTATATGTATTATGTATTAAGTTAGGTTATAGAATAAGGTTTGTGTGTATTAGATAAGTGAAGAATACGTTTCTCGTGTATTAGTAGTAGTGTGAAGTTGTAAACAAAAGACTACAAATCTGATGTCTGTGCTTCGATTTTTTATTTTGCTTTAGAACCCTTCTTAGACATTTTACAGTCTCCAAATTGTGTTTGCTTTATCGAAATTTCCTATACAGTCCAGTACTTTATGTAGTTCTTTCTTGCACTTAGTATTGAAATATCTTGTAAATATTTAAAGAAGGAGGTTTTCAATTTTTACAACATTTTGGTACCCGTCCAAGATTCCCAGATTAAGTTCTACACTTTTTACTGGACACATTTTTTCCGTGTAACTTCTGTTATCTCTGTTGGAAGTAAAAAGATAGAAAGTCTATCTATTTGAATCTTTTTCAATTTTCAGGATTGAAACAGAATCCATTCCTATCCATACCAATCCATTTCTATCTCTTTTCTAATCTACAATAATCTCTTTCCTTTTGAATCTCAATATTTCTATCTTTCAGTATACTTCGTCTATGTTCGCCAATAATTTCCTATCCTATCTTTCTTTATTCTCCGTCTATCTACACCAATCTTTTTCTATCCCTTTCGCAAGCCATTGCAGAGCCTATCTTTTTCAATCTCTACTTTCCTATCCATGTCTCTCCCTGGTCCAATCATTTGCGTCCTTACTTATCTCTTCGTCAATGATTTTCTATCCTCCATCTATCCACGCCAATCTTTTTCTATCCCTTTCTCAATTTACAGAAGTTCTATACCGTCTGTCTTTTTCAATCCCTACTATCCTATCCATGTCTATCCTTGTTCTAACCATTTGAATCCTTACTTATATCCTTACTTACTTGTATAATCATTTCAATCTTTTTCTATTTCTCTTTAAGTATACTACCAACCCGTTTGGAAGTAAAAAGAAAGAAAGTCTATCTATTTGAATCGTTTTCAATCTTCAGGATTGATGTATAATAGAAAGGACAAATTGAATCCAAATGTATCCATTTCTATCCATGCCAATCTATTTCTATCTCTTTTCTAATCTAAAATAATCTCTTTCCTTTTGAATCTCAATATTTCTATCTTTCAGTATTCTTCGTCTATGTTCGCCAATAATTTCCTATCCTTCATCTAACCACGCTAATCTTTCTTTATTCTCCATCTATCTACACCAATCTTTTTCTATCCCTTTCACGATATATTGCAACGCCTATCTTTTTCAATCCCTACGTTCCTATCCTTGTCTATCCCTGGTCCAATCATTTGAATCCATACTTGTCTCTTCGCCAATGATTTTCTATCCTCCATCTATCCACGCCAATCTTTCTTTATTCCCCGTCTATCCACGCCAATCTTTTTCCATCCCTTTCGCAATCTATTGCAGCGCCTATCTTTTTCAATCCCTACTTTCCTAACCATGTCTATCCCTGGTCCAATGATTTCAATCCTTACTTATCTCTTTTACACACTTATCCTTTTCAATCTCTACTAATCTATCCATATCTATCCATATCTATCGTGTTTTCAATCCTTTCCTATCTCCCTTGAAGTGTATTACCAAGTCTATCCTTTTCAATCACTACATATCTATCAATTTCTATCCTTAATATAATCATCTCAATCCTTTTCTATCCTTTTTGTAATCTACTGGGAAGCCTATCCTTTTCAATCCTTTATATCCACATCTATTCACGTATAATAATTTCAATCCTTCTCTATCTCTCTTGAAGTATACTTCTAAGTCTATCCATTTCAATCTTTAACAATATCCATCTCTATCCTTGTATAGTCTTTTCAATCCTTTCCTATCTCTCTTGAAGTGTATTAGCAAGTCTTTTCAATTGCTACATTTCTATCCGTGATTATCCTTAATCCAATCATCTCAATCCTTTTCTATTCTTTTTTCAATCTACTATGAAGTCTATCCTTTTCAATCCATACTTTCAAATCCACATCTATTCGCGTATAATAATTTCAATCCTTCTCTATCTCTCTTGAAGTATACTATCAAGTCTATCAATTTCAATATAGGTTAGTGATTATACTGACAAAGAGATTGAAAGGGATAGAGATGGATAGAAGAGAAATAAATGAGTTTGAAGATATAAGTTATAGATTTAACAAAGAGATTGAAAAAGATAGAGATGATTAAACAAGGGATAGATTGGGATAGAGCTTTTTTGGATGATTGATATTGTTTTTTACAACACAACACCTAAATCCTTCGTTAGCTCAGTGGACTAAACATTGGACAGCGAACATTATGCGCGAAGGTTCCCGCCCCCATACATGTGGATTTTTCAGTGTTACATGTGTTAACGATAAGATTACAATAATATTTATGTATAAAATATTGTATTTAAAATATAATTATGCATTTTCAAAATTTGTAAATTAATAAGTTTAAAACTAAGGATAGAAAAAGATTGAAAATGTTAGATAGAAAGATATTCAAATTTTTTTAGAAGAGGTAGATTGAAGGATAGAATAAGATAGAGAAAATGGATAGAAATTTTTTGGGATGGATAGAAAGAGATAGGAAAAGATAGAGCCTAGTGAAAACAATGGATACACACAAAGATAGAAAAAGATAAGGTTATGGATGCAAAGTGTATACTTGGGAGGGATAGAAAATCTCTATCCTTTTCTATCCAAAAATTTCTATCCATTTCTATTTTTTTACTTCCAACAGGGATCCTTAGTAGTAAAAAAGAGACACAACGCATGAAAACCTCGAATTGAAAAGAATCGAATATTGAACTTCGAGCTGTAGCATTGAATACAGAAAAGAAACATAGAAAGACACTGAATTAAGAAAGCATTGGCATTGAATGTAGAAAAGAACATAGAAAGGTACATAGAGCGATGACAGACACGTAGCGGCCGTCAGTGAAACTAGTTATTGAGATCTCCTGCACTGCGATACGCCACTTGGTGGCAGAATTTGGAACGTTCAAAAACAGGTATATTTTGACATTTCACATGGGCGATCGCACAAAAATACAGATTTAAAATAAATGAAAGTAAAAACATACTTTGCGGAGTTATAAAATAAAGCAGATAGTCATGTTTTAAAATGAAATTTTCATCGCGGAAGTCCAAAAGTAAAAAGTTTTGTTGCGTGATTGATTATGTTGATTATTCACCCACAGCTTAAAAACATGAAACAGTGCGACTTTTTTATTTTCCAAATTTCCAATTACTACTAAATCAAAAATAACTATTCTGATATTTCCATTTAATATTTAGAAATATTTGTTCAGCATTTCAAGGTAATAAGAAAATAAAAATTGTGTTCCGCTTGTGAAACTTATTCCCCCTCAACAAAATTTTTACAAGAGGATGTAGAATTTGTAAAATCACAAATTTGTTTAATCGTTAATTTAATTTTGTGGTATTTTGAATGATTTTTTGTCATTTTCACTACCATCTCAATGGTATTTTTCAAAATACCTGTTATCGCGACCATATTGACATGATTCCGCTGGTGGCGCCCTCAAGAATTTAGATCCCAATAAAAAACAACATGGCGTATGTATCGCATCGGAGAACGAGTATTTCTAACGTTTCTAATCTTGTACTTTCAATAAATGAATCTTGTGGTTTGCATCAAGAGTGTTTTCAATGTAAAATAAAGTTAGATACAATATTTAGAATAAGAGTAGCAGAATAATTCTTGAATTTCGAATGGTTTAGAGTGAAAATTATGTATTTGGCTGCTTCAGCTTCTGACTTTATTTGTCTCCCTTTTCCCTCGTAGTCGTAGTAAATCGACCATTCTTCATATTAAAGCTGTATCGAGTCAGTCATGCGTATGTACTTGACGATTCAGCCATTCGTGATCATCTGCAACCCTTGCGAACTTGGAAGATTACTTTAATGAAAATAAGCCTCGTGCAATGGGAATATAGTAATTATTTGAAATGTTCTCTGCATCTGTAGAATTTAACCATGTACCAGAATATATCTTTGATCCATTAATTAATTAATTAACTAGCAAACTAACATAATTTCAACAACCAACATTATTTTCTTTTCCTTCTTACAACTTATAAAGTCATTCCAAAGCTAATCAGATTTGAAGCTATAATAATAATATGCGAGATTTTCGAGACATTTTTAGAGTCGAATTTCAAGAGGTTTCTAAGAATTTTAAAGGAATTTTAGGATTTCAAGTTATTTCGTGAAATTATCAAGAAATTCATGCAATTTTAAGAGATTTTTAATAATTTTAAGAGATTCTAAAGTTTTTGAAATTTTGAGGAATTTTAAGAGATTTCTACTAATACTTTTAACGGATTTTAAAGATATAAAGGGATTTTAAATGCTACCGTAAAATTTCAAGGATTTTGTTGGAAGTTTAAGAGATTTTAAAGTTTTTCAGGGAATTTTACGGAGGAATTTCAAAACTTTTTAATAAGATTTAGTAGATTTTAAAACGATTTCAAAGGCTGTAAATTTTTTAAGGGCTTTCAAAAAAGTTTCTAATTTTTAAAAGGTATTGTGGAATTCAATGAATTTTATGATATTTATAATAATTTTAAAATATTTCCAGAGATTTTTCTAATTTTTAAAAAATTTTGTAGAATTTTAAAGGATTTCAAGATATTTAGCGGAATTTTAAAAGATTTGAATGGTTTTGCGTGAATTCTTAAGAGATTTTAAGGGCATTCAGGAGATTTTTATGACTTTTAAAATATTTTGTTTAATGTTAAATGATTGCATGGAATTTGATGTGATTTCTAATAATTTTAATTAATTTTAAAGTATATAAAGGGAATATTAATCTAGAATTTTATGGAATGTCCTAAAGTTTCTAGGAAAGTCATCATCAAATTGTTAGGGATTTCAAGAGATTTTTCTGATTTTTAAAAAATTTTGTAGAATTTTTAGTGTTTGATGGCATTTTTTGAATATTTCTAAGAATTTTTAGATATTTTCTCAAATTTTAACGAATTTCAAGACGGCTTTAGGTATTTTAAGAGATTTTAACAAATTTTAAGGATTTTGAAATTTTTTGTAAAATTCTAAGAGACCAGTAAACCAACATGGTTTCAAAAGATTTCACAGATTTTAATGGACTTTAAGGAATCTTAAATGTTGTAATAAAATTCCCAAGAATTTTAAAAGAAGTCAAGAGATTATAATGATTTTAAATATATTTTAAGGATTTCATGGAATTCAATGAGATTTCCAATAGTTTTAATGAACTTTAAAGGACGTAAAGGGACTTCAAATGTTATCGTAGAATTAAAAAGATTTGAAGAAATTTCTGGGAATTTTAATAAGTTTTCACGAATTTTAAAAGATTTCAAGAAATTTTTATGAGTTTTAAAATATTTTATGAGGTTTAAAGGATTTTAAAGTTTGTCAGGTAATGTTATTGAGGGATTTCAAAAAAAGTATCTACAGATATTAATTTTTAAAAGGTTTTGTAGAATTTTTAAGGATTTCGTGGAATTCGATTAGATTTCTATGGATTTTATAAGATTATAAATGATAAGAAATTCCAAGAGGTTTTTAGGAATTTTTAGAGATATTTGCGAATTTTAACTTGGGTTTCAAAATATTTATGATTTTAATGGTTTTCATGGATTTTTAAGGGATTTCAAGAGGTTTTCAATATCTGTTAAATCCCTTAAAATTTGCTTAAATTTGTTAACATACCTTGAAACCTTGCGAAATCTTTTGAGATCAACCAAAAACTCTTGTTATTGAAAACTCTAGTTATTGAAGATTATTTTAAATATAGAATTGTAAAATATATTTTAATATAATAATAATTTTCGTTAAAAGCTGTTTAAAGTTCACAGAAAAATATCTGTGTTTGTCAACAATAAAAATATTAGTTAATTTTCCAATGTATACATAAATATAACCATTTTTGCTTCCTCATAGAGGAAGCTTTGTAGTGGTGACAAAATCCAGTTTCCTAAAAAAGGTTTTTTTCAACATATTTTAAGGTAAATATATCTAACATGATGTCCTAAAAATTGCCTGTGTGTGTGTGTGTGTGTGTGTGTGTGTGTGTGTGTGTGTGTGTGTCACGATCCAGAAATTTCTTGAAAATGCGTAGAGATAAATTGATAAAATTTTGCATAGTTATTCCACTATACACCTAGTTGAATTTCTTATAAGGGTTTAACAAAATATTTAATTTTACAAGTTTGGTGTACTTTTATAATTTTCGTTAAATTCATTTTTTCATTATAACTTCTGAAATATTCAAAATTTAAAGCTGATGTAAGGAAAACGTAGATTCCTTTTATTGAGACGAATCGATTGACCTATATAATTAATGCATTTCATTATGAAATAAGGATGTTATGGTTAATTGTATTTTCAAAAATTAATTTTTCGACTATAACTTTTCAAATAATCAAAATTTTGACTTGACATAACGAAAATAAATGTTCCTTGCATCGAGACGAATCGATTGATCTATAATATTATTTCATTTCATTGAAAAATAACAAAGTTATGGTTCTATTTAATTTTAAAAAATTAATTTTTCAACTATAACTTCTCAAATATTCAAAATTCAAAGCTGACGTAAGGAAAATAAAGGTTCCTTGCGTCGAGACGAATCGATTGACCTATAAGATTAATGCATTTCATTGAAAAATAAGAAAGTTGTGCTTTATTGTAATTTTCGAAAATGAATTTTTGAATATAACTACTCAAATAATCAAAATTTAATGATGATGTAAAGAATACTTAATGCTTCCTCTATGAGGAAGCAAATCATATTTGCTTACAGGAAGCAAAGTGCTCATTGAATGAGCACAAAAGTTGATACAACTTCACAGCTAGTTTATATTTTTGTAAATAATTACGTGTGGATAATATTGGGAATTCCCTATTTTTACCCGATTTTTGGTTTTGACATGCAATAATATTCTATAAAGCTCTGTTTCCTTATCAAGAATTTCGTAGATGTATTGTGTTATTATTTTAAGGTAGGAATAACAATATAAGATTGGTATTAGTGATATATTATATTAGTAAATTATTATTATTATTATTAATATTATTATTATTACTATTACTATTATTATTATTATTATTATTATTATTATTACTATATCGTTGCCCCATAAATATATAATTATATTAAAATATTTTCATTGAAAATATAAATTCCAACCAGGACCTTGTCAGGTGCTCATTTTAAACACTGCTAAGGCAATTTCCGCACAGGGTAGAGGTTGTACATGATACATGATACATGTGTTGGCTTTGGAATTGATTTGCCCGGTTCTTAGACTTCATTTCTTCCGTTTACTTTTTCGTGGACCCCTCTCTCTCTCTACTGCCCGACCACCAGGTTTCAACCCCTTTTCTGTGGCCACTTTCATTGGCGCTTGCTATTATAATAGTCCTATCCTTTAACAGTTTAACACGACCGACAATTAGTCATCTCTGCTGGAGCTGACAAGCCGAAGGCCATTGTATTGTTATGTCATGAAAAACTATTTATATTATATTTTCTTCTTCTTTATATTCTTCTTATATTTTCTTTATATTTTCTCTAAGTTCCTACTTTTGATTAACTTTCAAATGAAAGTTAATTCGGGATAAGGATATCACAGAGACAACTAAATGGGTTAAAATGTGTTTATTCAAATCTGTTTAGAAGTGAGAGTGTAAGAAAAGGAGATGTGAAGAATTGATTGTTGTGAGAGTCCCTCGAAAGCCTCTTGAGAACCTCATGTCCACCTTAAACAATAACGCTTTGGTTAAGTTAAGGTTTAGGAGGGAAATCAAATAAATATGAAACTTGGATTGGTACTTACAGTAAATTATTGAGTTGTCCTTTATGTATAGAGAAATGGTTCTCTGGTTTGAATGGGGTTCCAATTAAGGATGATTTCTGTACACCCGGGAATAATTATTGATTGGTCCTCCTGGTGGTTGAGGTTCCAAATAAGAATGATTTCTGTACTCAGATAATAATTATTAATTGGCGCTCCTAGTGGTTGAGGTTCCAATTAAGGATGGTTTCTATACTCTGGCAATAATTATTAATTGGTTCTCCTAGTGGTTGAGGTTCCAATAAATTTGATCTTGGGGACGAAGTCACAACGAATACTTAATTCACAACAATGACTTACCATAAACATGTCATAATTAAGTTCACAATAACGAATTAATGAGTCAGAACTAAGTTCACAATAATGAGTTAACAAGTCACAACTAAGTTCACAATAAAGAATTAATAAATCATAACTAAGTTCACAATAATGAATTAATGAGTCAAGACTAAGTTCATAATAAAGTTGGGTGGTAATAAGACCGGACTTATACTACTAGTTGACTGGTAACTGACTCCTAACTAAACTATTACTACCACTATATATATATATATATATATATATATATATATAATGGATACGAGATGCAGTGATGCAAATTGAACGTGGCTTTTGCATTTAGCGCCGCTATTGCTTGGTAAGTAACTTCGGTTCGGAGCATGCGCAAAGATATCTGAGCATGCGTAACACGCGATGTACAACGAAGAATAACCTCGTTATCAAGAACACTCTAATAAGGACACCGAACTCCGGTGGTGGGGGTGAGCCCAAAAACGTTGATGGCGGTGGGGGCCAAAATCTTAGTAGCGCGATTCGTTCCATTTCCAGTTCGTTCTGCGCATCGAGGGAAAATTGGAATCGACTTGGAAAATTGGGATCTAACTCAATCTAACCTCAAACTTGTTTATATTTATGTTTATTTCAAGCGAGTGTTAGGAAGTATGATGGTTTCATGTTGCATTAATTTTTGCTCGAGTAAATGGAAGAGTGGCGAAAAGGAAAACCAGCATGTCACTTTATTTTCATTTCCCGACAAGGTACGTGTTAAATAAGCATAATTATTTTTTGCATACACAATTGAAAATCTTGCGAATCGAAAATGAATATACAGATGATACATTCAAACAGTAATAAAACCATAATTCCTAACACACTCGCTTGAAATAAACATAAATATAAACAAGTTTGAGGTTAGATTGAGTTAGATCCAATTTTCCAAGTCGATTCCAATTTTCTCTCGATGCGCAGAACGAACTGGAAATGGAACGAATCGCGCTACTAAGATTTTGGCCCCCACCGCCGTCAACGTTTTTGGGCTAACGGCTGCCTTACCCCCACCACCGGAGTTCGGTGTCCTTATTAGAGTGTTCTTGCTCGTTATCGATGGAGTGTAAACAAATCAAACCTCATAACCTTTTTTCAATTTGCCGCACTTTTGAAATACATACATTTTTGAAATTTCGCGCTAGTTTTACTTAGTTCGCCTATCGAACGATGGCGGCGGTAAACGCTAAAGCCACTTTCAATTTGCTTCAAGATTAGTGCAGCTGGTAAAAGGCAATCTCGTATCCATTGTATATATATATATATATATATATATATATATCAGTGATTACTACTGATACTAACTCAATACTACTGGTTAATTATACTGAGTAACCATACTACTTAACAACTACTGGATAACTACTGAATAACAACTTGCGTTGAGGTCGTTTAGACCGGTCGTAAATTACGTATGTGTGTGAGGTAAATACACTAATTAGGCGCTTAGTCATAATCTTATGACAATAAGTTAACCCTATCGATCTCGCAGGACTGTGTGGATACTGTTTGTTTTAGGTGATCGAGTTCGCTACCTTGCGTTGAGGTCGTTTTAACAGCTCATAAATTACATATGTGTGTGAGGTCAATACACTGATTAGGCGCTGAGTCATGATGTCATGACAGTATTTATACAACACTATCATGCATAGCTTAGGATTTAAAAATTTTTTTTAATTTATTTAAGATATGAATATACTATATAATCTCTAAACAATTATATTGTAATGAAGCGCCTTGTCGACCAAAAACATAATCTGTTTGAGACGTTTATGGACCTTTTTTCCCAGTGCAAGAGGAAAAAAAATCTGGGACTTGAATTCGCTGCCAGTTGCAGCGTAATTTGAGGCACATGGCGAATTTCGATGGTCAGTGAAACCCATGTAACGACATTCTGAACGAGGCGCTATACTAGGTTGCTAAAATGTTAGTGTTAGTGCTCGGTGCACACAAACACACACATATACTCGTTTGATGTGGAATGGCGATGTCGGGTGTACTAATACCCAGCGGAACTGTGTCCGGTCCGTACCCGGATCCAGCATACGGGTTAGCAGCACGCCGAGCATCTCAAACACGATCTTGTATTCGACGCCGCACGTTGGCAGCGGCTGCTAGCGAGAGAATAGTCATTAACTAAATAACGGCCTGATCTCGGGATCCTCTGCGTTCCCTCCCCCATTTTCACCCCATTCCCCGCGACTGACTCGTCCAGAACAAACCACGTCCAACCCAGGCCAGGAAGCCAGCAGCAACCACTCGCGAATTGCCGCTGGATGTTATCACCCGACGAACGTTTTAGGGACGATACAAGCCACGCTTTTGCAGCATCGAATTGACTTTTCTGTTTTTTTTCCTTTTCTTTTTTTTTTTTTTGTTCTATTTTACCTACTTTTTGCCTTTTGATACTTTTTCATTTTGCGACTTGATGTTTATTTCTACTACTTTTTTCTTTTTGATACTTTTTTGGTTTGTCTTGCTCTTTTTTTTTCTATCGAGCATCAACTATTCGCAATACGCCCGTTCTCCGCGAATTTGTCGGGTTCGGTTTCAGAGAAGGAGAATCGAGCGTACTCGATTACTCCTGATCCTGATTCCAGAGCTCGAAAAAAGACTGGCGCAAATTGAAATTTCACTTCCCGGCTCGCTTTTGCGTTAAAGCGATCGCCAATTTATAGAAAAGTAAAAGCGAACAATTTCATTTGTTGCATTTCCGACATGTCGATGTACATGTGATGGGACATTCATGCTTGTCAGAATTAAAAAGAGTTGATAAAGATTTTGGAATATGGAAGAATGTTGAAGGGAAAAGTGGAAGTATGTCTGTTGTTTTAAATTGATGGAAAAAAAAAAAAAACCCTAGAAATTGTAGCATTCACAGTCACAGTCGCAATTATCTCTGGATGGTGTTTTGCTCTTTTCCTCTCTCCCTTGATCAAATGTCAAAAAATACTGTATAACACTTACATATTAAAGAATGATTTTCCTAATCTAGAAAGCTCTAAAAAATATGCAAAAGTAATACAATATTTTCAAGATTTTTCGAAATCCCGAACAAGTAGCATTAGGGAGGTGTTTCCCTCCAAATTTTGTTGCTCTTAGGTCACTGTGAATTTCAAAAAGAGACATAACAGTGTGGAATTGATTAAGCAGAAATAAATTGAAAAATATGTCGTATAAAAAGATTGAAAAAATTGTACAAGGATAGATATGGATAAAAGAATAAGGATAGAAAAGGATGGGGTTTAGGTAGTATACTTCGAGAGAGATAAAAAAGTATTAAAGTGATTCAACAAAGATAGATATGTAATAGATAGAAAGATAAAGATTAAAATGGATAGACTTGACAGTATACTTCAAGAGAGATAAAGAAGGATTGAAATTATTATAGGTGGATTGGTGTGGATATAAAGGTATGGATTGAAAAGGATAGGCTTCCTAGCAGAGTGTAAAAAGGATAGAAAAGCATTCAGATGATTAGATTAAGGATGGACATGGATATAAATGTAGTGACTGAAAAGGATAGACCTGGTAATACAATTCAAGAGAGATAGGAAAGGATTGAAAAGACTATACAAGGACAGATATGGTTAGAAATGGTAAAAATTGAAATGGATAGACTTGGTAGTATACTTAAAGAGAAATAGAAAAAGATTGAAATGATTATAGAAGGATAGATATGGATAGATTAGTAGAGATTAAAAAGGATAAGCGTGTAAAATAGATAAGTAAGGATTCAAATGATTAGACCAGGGATAGACATGAATAGGAAAGTAAGGATTGAAAAAAATAGGCGCTGCTATAGATTGCGAAAGGCAGACACGTACCCAGGGGGGGAGGTGACCTGGCCCCTCAGAAATTTCAGAAAGTTCAGTTTTTTGTAAATTTTTACTTAAAAGTATATGTATAAACAATTTTATTGATATTCGATGATATTTCTTTTGAATCTGTGCCCCCCCCCTCCCCTCCGATACGAAATTCTGGGTACGGGACTAGCGAAAGGGATAGAAAGAGATTGGTGTGGATAGACGGAGAATAAAAAAAGATTGGCGTTGATAGATGGAGGATAGGAAATTATTGGCGAGGGTTGGTAGTATACTTTAAGAGAAATAAAAAAAGATTGAAATGATTATACAAGTAAGTAAGGATTCAAATGATTAGACTAGGGATAGACATGGATAGGAAAGTAGGGATTGAAAAAGATTGGCGCTGCTATAGATTGAGAAAGGGATAGAGAAAGATTGGCGTAGATAGACGGAGAATAAAGAAAGATTGGCGTGGATAGATGGAGGATAGAAAATCATTGGCGAAGATAGACGAAAGATACAGAAAACTAGAAATATTGAGATTCAAAAGGAAATACGTTATTTTAGGTTAAAAAAAAGATAGAAATAGATTGAAATGGATAGGGATGGATACATTTGGACTCATTTTTCCTTTCTACTTCAGTCCTGAAGATTGAAAAACATTCAAATAGATAGACTTTCTTTCTTTTTTACTTCTAAAAGGGTTGGCAGTGTACTTAAAGAGAAATAAAAATATATTGAAAGGATTATACAAGGATAGATATGTATAGATTAGTAGAGATTAAAAAGGATCAGCGTGTAAAAGAGATGAGTAAGGATTCAAATGATTAGACCAGGGATAGACATGGATAAGAAAGTAGGGATTGAACAAGATAGACATTGCAATAGATTGCGAAAGAGATAGAAAGAGATTGGTGTGGATGAACGGAGAATAAAGAAAGATTGACGTTGATAGATGGTGGATAGGAAATTATTGGCGAAGATAAACGAAGGATACAGAAAGATATAAATATTGAGATTCTAAAGGAAAGAGATTATTGTAGATTAGAAAAGAGATAGAAATAGATTGGCATGGATACGGATGGACACATTTGGATTTATTTTTCCTTTCTACTTCAATCCTAAAGATTGAAAAAGATTCAAGTCGATAGACTTTTTATCTTCATACTTCCATAAGGGCGCGGTTACACACAAAGATAGAAAAAGATAGCGTTTGATGATTGCAATGTGTGTACTTGGAAGGAATAGAAAATCTCTATCCTTTTGTATGAAAAAATGTCTATCCTTTTTTATCTTTTTACTTTCAACAGAACACCTCCCTAATGCTCCTTGTGAGTCATGCGACCAGTAAAAGGTTCAGCATGCATTGTTTGTAGTAATTTGTATCGAGACGATTGTTCGTATAGAGGGTACGAGCGAAGGAGAAGAAACAGAGGGATTAGTGTGGATTGGCCGTCGTGTCGTGTGGTGAATCAAAGAGGGAGTAAGTACACACATAGAGTTAGCAAAGGAGCCTGAGGAACCTGAGGAGTACTATAGATATATGTATATATAGCTAAGTACAAGGAGTGCGGTCGTAAGGTAGATTCCAATAGGCAGTACATAATACGTGTCTTGCTGTTAAGGACCAATCGATTGTCTCTGTTTTTCTTACCATCTATTTATATAAGGCCTCGTTGTCGCGCTCGCTTCTCTCCCAGTCGATCCGGATGCAAGAGCTCAGATGAGAAAGAGCTACTCAGATGAAGAAAGAAAACGAGAAGAACAACGGGGTTGGGGGAGGGGGAGGGGGTCAGTTCGAATAAGAGGGAAGAAGGAACGAAAACAGAAGCAAGACCGGGAGAAGGGCTAATATCGGAACATCGACGGTCCAAGTCGACTCGGGATTCGAGCGAGCTGGATGTTTAATTAGGAGCCAACGTTAGCCATGCGGCACAACTACTCCAAGTATCATGGAGAAGAAAGAGAAAGAATGCCTGAGAAAGATAGGTGAAACCCAGAGGACAGGAGTCATCTTATACTGGGTGAATCTCTCACACACTGGAATTTACACAATTTTACCTTGGACTAATTATACGATTAGTAGCTTATTAATTAAATCTATTAATTAGAGTAATTAGCTCATTTTAATCGATTGGTCTCATTGTACTACGTTGGATACGAAAATTGAAGAAAAACCCCTAAAATCTCGAAGGGAGAAGGAATATGGTAGAGAAGGAAGAAATGAAGGATGAATAGAGAAGCAACCCCTGTTTTGAATAATAGTGCTGCATTTCAATACGAGAATTTTAAGTAATTCGATCGGTCTCGATCGTTTTTCGAACCAAATTCTGAAGTAAACTTCTCGTGTCTTCATTTGTTTCCAATCATATCGTTTCGTGTTAAGATACCGAGCAAATTCGAGCGATAATATCAAAACTGTCACTTTGACAAGTTGAATTAGGAAAGTAATAATAATATTAATTAAATATTAATATCAATAATAAAAGTCATAGAACTATATAGAATGAGAGGGTTAAAAATTAGTCTAAATGGGGGGTAGGCGCGCGAAGCGCGCAGGGAGGCGAAGCCCCCCTTGTTATTTTTATATTTATTCATTATAAAACAATTATGTAATTAAAACTTTGTTATTATATTTTAGAAATTTGACCAACGTAAACTAGACGAGATGATTATAGAATGGGTGGTCAGAAAATATTTGCCAATTAGTTTTTTTGACGACGATATTATGCGTTGATATTACGATATCGATATTGCGATATTTTTCAAGTATTTGAATAAAAAAGCGAAAATGCTTAAACGGAATCATTTGCGGTCCATGATACAAAGTAAAATGAAAATAATGTGGATAATATTTTGTTGGGAGTTGTGAATTGAGAATTTAAAATGAGGAACTTTAATTTGTTGATGAACTTGGTGAATCACCCAGTATAAAATGAGAGAATGGAAGGGGATCGAGCGTGTATGTACGTAGGAGGTGAAGGGTTTCGCGAAACAAAAAACAGGTATAGAATTATAGAGACCCTCAACCCCACCTCCGATTGACCTCGGGCGCCACCCCATCGACTCTTACACTGCAGCTTATCCACCTCCATCACCCCCATAAGACCCCACGAAGGCGAAGAAGGCGTACACACAGTGAAAGAACACGCCACAGAATTGTTTGCGATTTTGTTTTTAACCGAGTGGCAGCCTAGCTGCAGCACCACAGCCATCTCGATCGCACTCATCGATTTCTCACACTACCCTCTACATATCACACTTTTGTCTCTTCTATCGTTCTTCATATCAGCCTCTCTTTGCATTCATGTTCTCGTTTCTTTTCTCAAGAATACGCGAACCTTCAGGATTAATTAACAAACAATAAGGGCGATAATACACAAGAGAATTCAATTCATTTAAAACTATTTGTACTATCTATTTTTTTACACATCTATTTTTAATGTACTTTTCCAACACAATTTTTCTAAAATCTCGAAATCATTAATCTATTGAAATCAATGTTAAAATTCATGAAAATCTTTAAAAATTCCCAGCAACCTCTTGAAATTTGTTAACATTTAAAATCTCTTAAAATCATTAGAAATTTCAGGAAATTCCATGAAATTCTTAAAAATTTTACAAAATCTTTTAAAAAATAGAAAAATCTCTTGAAAACCCTTAAAATTTTATGAAAACCTTCAAAATCTTTGTCAATTCTACAAAATCTTTCACAATCATGAAAATCTTTTGAAATCCCGCAATGAAATTCTCTAACAAGTTTCAAAGTATTTTAAAAGTCATCAAAATCTCTTGAAATCTGATCAAACTCATGAAAACCTCTAAAAATCCCAGAAACATCTTGAAATTCTTTAAAATTCTACGATAAAATTTAAATACCACTTATATCTTTAAAAATCTAAACAAAGTGTTAGAAATCTCGTCAAATTCCATGAAATCCTTAAACTAGCTGTAAAGTTGTATCAACTTTTGTGCTCATTCAATGAGCACTTTGCTTCCTCATAGAGGAAGCATTAATTATTCTTTACATCAACATTAAATTTTGATTATTTGAGAAGTTATATTCGAAAAATTCATTTTCAAAGATTACAATAAAGCACAATTTTCTTATTTTTCAATGAAATGCATTAATCTTATAGGTCAATCGATTCGTCTCGATGCAAGGAACCTTTATTTTCCTTACGTCAGCTTCGAATTTTGAATATTAGAGAAGTTATAGTTGAAAAACAAATTTTTCAAAATTAAATAGATCAATAATTTTGTTATTTTTCAATTAAATGAAATAATATTATAGACCAATCGATTCGTCTCGATGCAAGGAATATTTTTTTTCGTTATGTCAAGTCAAAATTTTGATTATTTGAAAAGTTAGTCGAAAAATTAATTTTTTAAAATACAATTAACCATGACATCCTTATTTTTAAATGAAATGCATTAATCTTATAGGTCAATCGATTCGTCTCGACGTAAGGAACCTTTATTTTCCTTACGTCAAGTTAAAATTTTGATTATTTGAAAAGTTATAGTCGAAAAATTAATTTTTGAAAATACAATTAACCATAACTTTGTTATTTTTTAATGAAATGCATTAATAATATAGATCTATCGATTCGTTTCGACACAAGGAATCTACGTTTTCCATACATCATCTTTGAATTTTGATTATTTGAGAAGTTATAGTGAAAAAATGAATTTTAAGAAAATTAAAAAAGTACATAAAACTTGTAAAATTAAATATTTTGTTAAACCATTGTAAGAAATTCAACTAAGTGTATAACGAAATAACTATGCAAAATTTCATTAATTTATCTCTACGCGTTTTCAAGAAATTACTGGATCGTGACATCCACACACACACACACATCCACACACACACACACACACACACACACACACACACAC
>CAJFCO010018442.1:75324-91290 GCA_904066015.1 Synergus gifuensis | reverse complement strand
CACACACACACACACACACACACACACACACACACACACACACACACACATCCGGACAATTTTTCAGGACATCATGTTAGATATATTGACATTAAAATATGTTGAAAAAAACCTTTTTTAGGAAACTGGATTTTGTCACCACCACAAAGCTTCCTCTATGAGGAAGCAAAATTCAATAAAATCTTTTAAAAAGCAGAAAAATCTCTTGAAAACCCTTGAAGATTCATGAAAATCTTCGATATCCTTGTAAATTCTACAAAATCTTTTAAAAATCATACAAATCTTTTGGAATCCCGCAATAAAATTCCCTGAAAAGTTTTAAAATCCTTTAAGTCCCATAAAATATTTTAAAGTCATAAAAATCCCTTGAAATCCGATTGAAATCTTATCAAAGTCGTGAAAACATCTAAAAATCCCAGAAACGTCTTGAAATTCTTTAAAACTCTGCGATAATACTTAAAATCCCTTTACATCTTTTAAAATCCATTAAAAATATTAAAGATCTCGTCAAATTCCATGAAATCCTTAAAAATTCCATAAAATCTTTCAAAAAGCAGAAAAATCTCTTCAAATCCTTTCAATTCTTACGAATCTCATAAAATTTAATAAAATCCCTAAAGATGCGATAAATTATTTTAAAAATCATTTTAAATTCTCTTAAAATTTCTGGGAATTCCATGATAAAATCCTTTAAAATCCTTTAAAATTATCAGAAACCTTTTGAACTTCTATGACAAGTTTTAAAATCCCAGAAACCTTTTTAAATACTGTTACATCTTGAGACCCGTGTGGCAATCGCCAAATTTCTTCCTGGCTCCATTCTTGGGCCAATCCGGGGGCCTCTAGCCTGGCCCTAGCTTGTAATTTATAGTGGCGCGAGATAGAACCCGGTCAGGCTAAAGTTCCTAAAAATGCTGACAGATGGCGTTGCAGTATTCTGTTTTCATTTTGAAATATTTGTGCGTACTTAATTGTTTATTGTGCAATTGTCAGTGTGATAGCGACTTTTATCTAATGCACTTTTAAATACTGAAAATGCCGAAAATAAAGAGTACGCTTAGAGTTAGGAGACATAGAACACTCGCCAGTCTTAATTATTTACGTTTACGTGTTGAAAATGAAGGTAAGTAAATATCATTTATCATGATAACCTTAAAATTAGATTTTATAAGATCGGCCATATTATAATTATTTAAATTCTTAATGTTCGTTTTCTATAAAAAAAAATAAATGTGATTTAAATTTTACATTGATTTCTTCTTAAAATTTCATATAATATTTAATATTTATTAATATTAAGTATATTAATAAATACTAATAAATTATAAACTAGGCTCGAGCCTGGGCCAGGCTGGGCGATGTGGCAAGTCAGGTCCTGGCCAGTTTCAGCATTTCATGCCAAGTTTGGCCCAAGCTCAATCCCCAGGCCGGGGCCTAATTTTGCCAGGCTTGGATCCAGCTTGGCCCATAAAACAATTTCCACACGGGGAGTGGAACACACCTCTTAATTTTAAAAAGAATTAGTAAGGGATTTCCTCGTTTTGGAAAGGAAAAGAATTTTCCTAAACCGGGATGAGGATAACCGCTTAATTTAATAGACAAATGAATTTAATTAAGGACAATTTATTTTAACAAGAAAGAAATACTATTGGCAGGTCCCCTTGAGAAAATCTCTCTCTCGATCTGGTGTCTGAAAAGAAGAGACAGAATTTAGTTCCTATCTTCCCTCAGATAAAAGATCTGACCTTAACTAGTAGATAATGACACTTGCTTACCTGGTTCTTTTAAGAAATGGTATTTGTCGAAATCCCTCTGTTTATTCTGAGCCTTTCTATTAGGGTTGTCTTCTCCTCTCAGATAGAACTTAGATGATGATCATCAAACTTCACAGGTAACTTTCAAGATGCAAAGTTGAACTTGGGTCGGACTCAAAAGACTATGTATGATGTTGTGACACTTTCGTAGACAAACACAGACTAGGTAAATGATATGATGGACTCATCAGTTTCAAACAGACTCAGTATTTGATGATATGATAGACTCAGCAGTTTCAAACAGACTCAGTATTTGATGATATGATAGACTCAGCAGTTTCAAACAGACTGAAAACTAGGGTCCAAATCCTTTGTTTTTATAGTGCTTATTTCCAATTAGTCACCTGGTTTCAAAATGGCCGCTAAGCATTGCTGAAGAAAGTTGACAGGTGAAGGGTTAAACGACGTAGTTCCACTAATTGGTGTCTTCTTCAAATCTTGATAATTCGAAGAAAAATATGATTACTTAGAATATTTTAGCTAAGTGATTCATATTTCTTCCTAATTAGGGTCGATGATTGGCAGTGAACATGGAAAGTATTTTCCCTTAAGTGCCATTAATTTGGCTTACAGATAGTTGAAGAGATTTTATCGTAGGTACGGATGCGATTACAAATAGTTTTAATTGACGTCTAACTCAGATGCATCTTTTTAGGGTTTCTCTTAATTTTTGTAGAAGTTATATGTTTGCCTTGTTTGGTGGATAAGAGCTCATTAAGATGATTTATGGTTGACAGTTAATCTGATAATTGAAAAAGAGAGTTTTTGAAAGGGGTAAAATGCCTTGTCTAAATGGTTTGTCCTTATTTGGTATTACATTTAGAAATTTGGGAAAAGATACAATATGATTGATTATTGAGAAATTAGTGCTAATTGTTAAGTGCAATATATAAGCTACAGTTACTAGTTCTTATGGAATAGGAAAGTAATTAATATTACGTCGCGGGACGTGACAATACCTTAAAATTTCACGAAAACCTTCGAAATCGCTTAAAATTTCATGAAATCCCTTGAAATTCCATTAAATCTTTTAAAAATTAGAAAAATCTCTTCAAATCATTTAAAATTATTAGAAATCTCATAAAAATACATCAAATCTATAAAAATTCTATAATATCTTTTAAAAATCGACAAATTTCTCGAAAGCACTTAAAAAATATACAGCCTTTGAAATCCTTTTAAATTCTACTAAATCGTTTAAAAATCATAAAAATATTTTGAAATCTCTCCATTCAATTCCCTGTCAAACTTTAACATCTCTCAAAATTCACAGTAAATCCTACAAATACGATAACATTTAAAATCCGTTTATATCTTTAAAATCAGTTAAAACTATTAGAAAATTTATCAAACTCAATGAAATCCTTTAAAATTCTCACAAAATCTTTTAAAAATCAGAAAAATCTCTCGAAATCACTTAAAATTATTAGAAATCTCATAAAATTTCATAAAATCCCTCGCAATTCTTAGAAATCTTTTTAAATATCTTAAAATTCCTTGAAATTCCAGCATAACATTTAAAATTCGTTAAAACCCCACAAAACTCTTACAAACCTTTTGAAATTCTCTAAAATTTCACGAAAACCTTAAAAATCGATTAAATTCGTTGAAATATTTTTAAATTCTTAGAAATCTCTTAAAATTGCATGAATTTCTTTAAAATTTCACGAAATATCCTAAATTCCCTTAAAATTCTACGAAATCTTTTTAAAATCCTTAAAATCTTTTATATTTCGTAAAAATCATTTAAAAATCGTCAAATTGCATTAAAATTCCTAGAAATCTCTTGAAATTTCTCTCTAAAAATGTGAGTCCTCTCTAAAAATATCTCGAAAATCAATAGAAAAAATAATAATAAAAAAACAAAGGGAATGTAAATTGTAATATATAATATTTCTGCAGAAACTTCATGATTAATTATTTCCTAGATTTTATAAAAATATTTTTCTCAACTGAAGAAGTTTGCAAATATATCCAAATTTTTCGCGATAATTTTTAGTCCTCGGATAATGAAGCGTAATAATTGTACAATTACATCAAGAAATTAAAAAAAAATGTTCATTATTTTGAAAATTATTGATATTTTTATAAAACATTGAAATTTTAAGTTTTCTCCAATATATTCTGGTAAAATTGACAAAGTGTCTTCATCCTGAACTAATTTTAAGCAGAATTAATTTAAGTTATCAAACCTTTTTCTTGAAAGAAAAAATATAATCACGTGAACTTACAATAATTCTGACCAGTAGTGTATGAGCTTTTTGAATATTTATCTAAAAAATGTTCGTGGTCTCTTCCTTTACTTAGAATGAGATGAAATCTCTGGTTTGGTGAATAAAAAAAAATTATGTCTGAGTGTGGATGCTGTAATTATAAGAGCACTTGGCAAAGCTGCAATTATAATATAACATGCAATGTGTAAACATTACTTTCCTGCATCCTGCTCTCATTTCTTTAAATTCCCACAAATGGAGAATGAATAGAAGAACATACATACCATACATGTAAAAACCGTCCCTCGGTTTGAAATCTACCAGGGTTTGCAAAGAGGATTTAACTAGGATGCTAAAAATCTATAGTCTCTTCGTTAATCCCACAAGCGAGACACATCTGAGAATTTATTTTTACTCCTTTAGTAGAGAAACAAGCTTCAGAAAAGAATATAAAATTCGCTCTGCATTTTAAAATTGCTTTTTCTTCCCAATGAAAAAAAAATTTTTTTCCTTGTGTATATTGTTTTTTCAGTTTTTCCAAAGAGCTTCTTTTTTTTTATTTGGCAAGCATTTTAGGCCCGGCTCTGTTTTAGTCAGGCCTCGACCGTGAAAACAGTAGTAATGGAAATTTAAGGAAAGACAGACGTGCGTTCCACAGCAATGTGTGCCTTGAAGGCAACTTCTCTTTGTGTGTAAAGAGACACACACATAACCGCGGATTTAACACTGGACCTAATGTGGAGGAGGGGGCGGTCCAAGGATGGTTTTGGTGGTAGCTGGAACCAGAAAAGCTGTTTTTTCATCCTTCAGGAAAATGTATGAATCGTGTTGTAGAGGCTTTGCAAGTGTGCGGCTAATGGCTACGGAGGAGTTCTCTCTACCCCTAAATCTATCCCCTCGCTCACTCACCCTTCCACGTATGTATAAAAGAACCTCTCCGTATACTTCCATATACATTCGTATACATACATATACAAACGTTAAGTCTCAGACTTTAATGACGGACACATAAATTTCAAGGTAAAACCTCCCGATTTATTACAAACTACAAAGAAATCCGAGAGTGCATCTTCTAATTTATCAAAAATATTTACTGCAATCCCTTCAATAAAGAAAAAAATTAATTAGCTTCTCAAATAAAGTTTTCAACATCTTTTACGCTGGAGACTCGATTTTTTTTTTTATTCATTTAATCGATACCTAGTGCAGAAATTTTGATGGGGTTCTGACAAGGTCCTGGGCAGTTTTCTCTACTTCTGATGTGGCCCTAATCAGGTTAACTGATAAGGCCCACACAAGGCTTGTCACGCTTTGGCAGAATATTGCCCTACTTAAGGAAAACTGGCCAGGGCCTTCTCAGTTTACCCAAAAAATCCCCTAGTAAATTCCCCACTTAGGAAAAACTGGTCAATGCCCAAAGAACTATTCTGCGGATTCATTATTCAGAATATTTGATTATCAAACTATTTAAATTTCTAGAAACAAAAGTCCTATTGTGAAAGAGAGGTATTAGATAATTATATAGAAATAATAAGTGATTTTAAGAAATTTTTAAAAAATTTCAAAATGGTTCTCAGGAGTTTCAAGATTTTAGAGTATTAAACATTTTTTTTAAGTATTTGAAGGGATTTTAAATGATATTGAAGAATTTTAAAGGATTTTTGAAAGATTTAAAGTGATTTTAAGGAATTTAAGGAAATTTCAAGAAATTTTCAGTGATTCTAGGGAATTTAAAAGGATTTCCAAATAATGTAAGGATTTTCAAGAGCTTTCACAAGATTTAAAAATTATAAGATATCGTAAAGGACTTTAAGAGATTTTAAGGAATTTTAAGATATTTCAAGTGATTTTAAGGAATTTAAGAAGGTTTGATGAAATTTCAAGTGATTCTAGGCAATTTAAAAGGATTTTAAGATATTTTCCAGGATTTCAAAAATATCAAGATTCCCTAAAGGATTTGAAAAGAATTTAAAGCAATATAAATAGATTTCAAGTTATTTTAAAGAATGTTTAAAGAATTTAGGGGAGTTCCAAGATTTTAAATTAATTAACACATTTTGTTAATTTTTCCAAAGGATTTTATGTGGTATTAAAAATTTGTTTAATATTTTAACAAAACTTCCAAGAATTTAACGATTTTCAAGAATTTTCACCAAATTTTAAATGATTTTAGGGAATTTAAAGATATTTCAAGAGATTTTACAAAATCTCAAAAACATCAAGATTTTCTAAAGGATTTTAAGAGATTTTAAGAGGTTTTATAGGAAGTTTAAAGCGATTTCGAAACATTCCAAGTGATTTTAAAAAGTTTTTATGGAATTTCCAAAAAAGATCATAATACTTTCAGGACTTTCAATTATTTAAAAATATTTGCAAATATTGTAAGGGATTTTTAATGAAGTTCAAAAATTTCAAAGGATTTTAAAAAAAATATATAAAAAAATCTGCCCGTTTCGCGGGCACATTCTCATCGCGCGCTTCGCTCGCAAAAATGAGCGCGCCTACGGCGCGCGGGGGGTCGAATATAGTTCGATCGTCGCGCTTCGCGTTCCGTGTTGCGCGCTTCGCGCGCTTGTGCCCTTAGTGAAGCTTGCATTTTACAGGACGCTTAAAGATATATGTTTTTTTTTTAATTTAATTAAATTACATAATTTATATTTTTATATTTTAATTTATTTTTGTATATTTGTAATTTATATTTTTAAAAATTTAATTAAATTAAATTAAATTACAGCTTTGAATGCAAAATTTAACTAATTTACTTAAGGTTCTATCGACCTTAAGAAGCACATTCTCATCAGGGCACTCACGCTTCGCGCTCGATATTTGATTTAAAGCTCGCGCTCCGCGCTCGGCTCTGTTTAACAATATTTTTCACGATTTAAACGAAAACTACTCATCCTATTGAAAAATGGCCAAAGGAGAACTTGTAGATCTTTTTAAGGCAAATAATTATATTTCTTATCATTTTCTCTGCATCTCGCGTTTTTTGGCTCAAAATTTGAATTTTCGATTTTTTAAGGAAATTCAAAAAGTTGTTATGCGGATCCTATAGGGCGTTCAAAAAGAAAAATTTTTCATCTTTAGACTTTTTTTCATATCGTGCGTTGTTTGGCTTCTAATTTAAGTTTTCTTTCATTTTTTTGGATTTTCAAAATGTTATGTCTTTCAATTTTTTTTTTTATCCAAAAAAGTCATTAAGAAAAATTGTTCGACTTTTTGAGTACTATGAACGTGCGTCATTAGAATTTTTAGATTAAAAAAAAAAGTGGTTTCAAAATTTTTCAAAAAGTGGGAGCATTTTGAATTTTTATCCAAAATGGCTGGCCAACGAACTTGACCTTCATTTTAAGACACTTAAAGAGTATACCAAAGGACAATCCAATCTGTCAATTCTTTCGAAAGTTATTGTGCTCACAAACTAAAATATACAGACACACAGACAGACAGACACATTCGTAAAAACATGTTTTTCGGGTTCAGGGGGTCCCAAAACGTGGACATTTGACAAAAACTGGGGGGGTCAAATTTTACACAAATCTAATACCTTCTCTGATGAGAATGTAAAAATTAAAGAATTTTTAAGAAATTTCAGAGTTAAAGAATTTGTCTTTCAGCATTCAGTATCAGGATTGGGTTGAAGTTTCAGACGTTTAGTATTACGATTTTTTATTTTTATGCATTGGAATAAAAATATTTTTAAAAAATGTTTACACAGTTTCCAAAAAACCAAAAATTTTGATTTATTTACTGGGAAAAATTTACGCAGCATATCCGGGATTTTAAGAGATTTCTTAAAATTGAAAGGAATTTTAAAGAGACTTTAAAGGATTTCAAAACATTATTTTAAGTAATTTTGAAGACTTTTTCAGGATTTCAAAGATTGTTTGTAAATTGGGATTTCCAGAAATATTGAAGCATCTTATGAGATTTCATGTCATTTTTAGGAATTTAAGAAACTTCAAGAAATTTGAAGGGACTTTAAGGGATTTTACGAAATTTCAAAATATTTCAAGAGATTTTAATGAATTTCGTGGAATTTTGAAATATTTCAAAAGATTTTAAAAGTTACAAAATATTTAAAAAATTTCACATAATTTAAAAATATTTTATGTGATTTCATTTGATTTCGTCTATAATAGAATCAATTCCTTGAAATTCCATAAATTCACTTAAAATCTTATTAAATCCCTTAAAATGTCGTAAAATCTTGTGAAAATTCTTGAACATCCTCAAATTATTTTGAACTCTTTTGAAAATTCTTTGAAGTTGCTTAAACTCTCTTGAAATCCCTTAAAATTCTTTGAAGTTCCTTAGAATTAAATGATATTCCTTAAAATATCTTGGGATTCCTTTGTCACTTTAAATCTCTTAAAATTCCAGATAACTCCGAGTAAATTTCTGCTAGTAAATAAATAAAAATAAAAAATATCTTTTGGAACTCTATTATTTTTATTTTATTTTATTAAATCTCACAAAATATCAGCAAATTCTTTAAGATCCTTCGAAATCCTTGATCCTACTGACAATTATTAATAAACTGTCACACTGACAACCTAAGTATGGCTTGCTGGCCATAAAAAATAAAGCATGAAATCGAGACTCGAGAACTTGCTTTAAACAATGAGTAATAAAGATACAATTATTTGCAAAAAGTAAAAAAAAAAGTTTTAAAGGCAGAGACTGTATTTATCACATTCGAGTAGACACGAATTCGTACTTGAGTGGAGACCTCACCCTCTCAGTCACACTCATATGTTTTCTGACTAACAGAAATCTCATTTCATGCCGGAAACCCCAAAAGGGATTAGACTTCGCCATTTTGTGTGGGAGGGCGAGCCGCGGCATCCGATTTTAACTTTCGCGATGGACCGTCCGGTCCGTCTGGCCTCTATAGATATAGTCGTCTATTAAACCGATTATCCATGACCAAGCATCTCCGAAAAGGTTTCGCCCGCCGTAAAAAGGGTTGCAAGGGGGATGATACCTTTTGTGAGCACACCCTCATAAAACCGAGTTTCCATACCAAAGACTGGTGGTTAATTTTTTTTCGCTTTAGATCCATCTCGCTCGATATTTTCCGGATAGCGTTCCTATTTTCTGCGGTCAGCAGAAGGCGCGAGGCAAATTTTCCGGATTTTAATTCTGATCCTACACTTTTGCGCCAAACGTAGTGATGCATGCCCAGCCAAGAAATGGACATGATCGATCGAAATCGATCTAAATTTGTCAAATTTTCTGAGCTGAGATGTTAATATCTTCATTTGTTTCTTTTCAGATCTTTATTTGAAGGAAAAGAATGATTAATAGATAATCTTCCAATGGCGTAGGATGCAAAGTCCCCCAAACTTGTAAATTTATCCGAAATCTCTAGAAATTTTTTAAAAACACAAAATCGCTCACAATTTTTCCAATCTTGAAAAATATCCGATTTTCTTTGGTAAAAATTGTTGCAAATTTTATTTTCATGGTGAAATAATGAAGAACCATAAAAACCTTGTTTTCCTACAATTATTTAAAAATAAAGAAAAGTATGGTGTTAACTGATTGATTAACTAATTTTTTATTATTAACCTAATCTATAAAACAGTTTCCATAGAACCTTAGAAAATATTTAGTTACACATAATACTTACAAATAACACTGAACAACAAAATATGACCTATGTCGGGTTGGGACGAGATATATCATTTCCATGGTAGTTTTCTGTGCTGAATCCAAATCTGACCTCCGTTTTTTTCATTTATCTCAAATTTTTGAGTTTTTTTGAGTTAAAAATCACAATTCGTGTGATAAAAGGGTGAAAAAATTCTATTCACGAAAAGCGATACATGCTTTCGATGCGTTTTTTAACGTAGAATCCATTGGTGTTTTTGTTTTTTCGATATCTCATATAGTTTTTGAGATATTTTTAAAAAACCCCCCAAAAAAACACGAAGAAAAATGAATTTACAAAAATCCTTATATTTAAGTGAATAAATTTTATTTTTTCGTCTCTCAGGTCTCATTCTCTTCGTTTTTTGATGCAGAAAAAATTAAAAAAAAGTTTACAGTTCCAGCTGTAACGGTTCGGAAGTTACATGACAGAGAACTTGTCTCTTTCTATAGAATTCCCAATTTGACGGTTTACAAGTACTCGAGACGAATCATTGTACTTTTTCTAATATCTCATTGCAGTAATGTCTTTAATATTTGCAATAAGAATAATAATAATAATTAAAAAATTTTTCAAATATATTTATAAGCTGCTACTTATACCCCCTAGAAACTTTTTCTTTTGCATGCTCGACGGTGATGAGCATTTGGTTCATCAGTCATGAGCCTCCAGCAGTAGTCTGCTAAAGCGTTCACACTCCAGTTACCTTGGTATCTCTTTTCGATTTCAGCGATTTCTTGATGAAACCGTTCCCCGTGTTCATCACTGACTACCCCTAAATTTTCTGGAAAGAAGTCCAAGTGCGAGTGAAGAATGTGAATCTTTAGTGACATGTTCACTTTCATTTCCTTGAAGTTCTGCAGCATAGTGTTTATTAGGTGTTTGTAGTTTCTGGATTTTGCGTGTTCCCCAAGAAATTTTGTATGACTGCTTTTACTGACAACCAAGTTTTCCTCTCAAGGTCCGTCAAGATGAAATATTGCAAATATTAAAGACATTACTGTAATGAGATATTAGAAAAAGTACAATGATTCGTTTCGAGTACTTGTAAACCGTCAAATTGGGAACTCTATAGAAAGAGACAAGTTCTCTGTCATGTAACTTCCGAACCGTTACAGCTGGAACTGTAAACTTTTTTTAAATTTTTTCTGCATCTAAAAACGAAGAGAATGAGACCTGAGAGACTAAAAAATAAAATTTATTCACTTAAATATAAGGATTTTTGTAAATTCATTTTTTTCGTCTTTTTTTTTGGTTTTTTAAAAATATCTCAAAAACCATATGAGATATCGAAAAAAAAACACCAATGGATTCTGCGTTAAAAAACGCATCGAAAGCATGTATCGCTTTTCGTGAAAAAATTTTTTCACCCTTTTATCACACGATTTGTGATTTTTCGAAAAAATTTTTAACTCAAAAAAACTCAAAAATTTGAGATCAACGAAAAAAACGGAGGTCAGATTTGGATTCAGCACAGAAAACTACCATGGAAATGATATATCTCGTCCCAACCCGACATAGGTCATATTTTGTTGTCCAGTGTAATTTGACAGATTTTCGAGCGATTATTTCTGATAAGTTTATGTGAAAATTTATTTTAGGAAAATAATTATTAATATATAATCCTTCAATAGCGTAGGATGCAAAGTCCCTCAAACTTGTAAATTTATCCGAAATCTCTAGAAATTTTTTAAAAACACAAAAACGCTCACAACTTTTCCAATCTCGAAAAATATGTCAAATCCCTTAAAAAAAACTTCTGAAATCCCTTGAAATATTTAAAAATCCATGAAATCCTTTGAAATCCGTTAAATAAAATCTCGTCTATTTTTTTCAGATTGAAAACATGCTTTAATAGTAAAAATGGGATTTGATCTATCAATTTCCTAAGAAATGAATTAGTGTCAAGGAAGACACTCTGGGTTTACTGCATAGAGAGCCAACAAAATGAGATTTCAGGAAATTAACGAAAACTCAATTCAACTCTGAGAGTTTTCGAACGCATTGCAGGATGAGTGCAAGTAAGAAGAATGGTACGATTATGCTCAGGTTCCAAGATTCAAGTCGAGTTCTCACAAACGTCTTCGTAGATTATCAATTATTAAAACCACGTGGTCGTCCTACTAGCATCCCTCTCATCTTGCCGTTTCGTTCTACGAACCTGAAACGACGTTTTGCCATCCTCGCTCCCACGAATTCAATCTCAGATTATCTCTTGCACCATTTTGCTCTTCTTATTTTCATAAAAATTACGAGGTTATTCATCTCCTATGCTTTTTACTAAGTACCCAGTGAGCAAAAAATTTAAAGAAGTTTTTAGAACGTCCTAAAAACGTCCTATGTCAGGCTAAAAAACGTCCAATGTTCCAAAGACGTTTTTAGAACGTATTTTGAACATTGGAAATTTTTTGGCCTGACATAGGACGCTTTTAGGACGTTTTTAGGACGTTCTAAAAACTTATTTAAATTTTTTGCCCACTGGGTAGCGCTTGTTTCGCTTATTCACGAATGGGAGTCGTTAATCAATTTCGAACATTTCACATGAAATTTCCACAACCAATTTCCTGTGGGAAATTCAGCATGAATTTCTTTTCCTGAGCCTTTGAAACCGATAAAATTTGATATTTTTCTACATGAAAAATTGAACATGAAATATTTCTTAAATGGATTCGAAAATTCTTCCTAGAAAATCAAAACTATTGAACAACTTTTAGGCAGTTTTTCCAGTTTTCCTACAAAATATTGTTTTCCTATAAAGTTTGATATGTTTCCATATTCTTTTTTTTTTATCTTAAAAAAGTGGTGTCACGAAATGTCTCGAAAATCTCGCATACATTGTTGTTGTAAACCTGATTGGCTTTTGAATGACTTGAAGTTGTAGGAAAAAAAAAGAAAATAATCGCACGCGTGTTTGTTTGCCCTCGTTCCTTAAAATTTAACGAAAATCTTCGAAATTCCTTAAAATTCGTTAAAAAATCTTAAAATTTCTAGAAACCTATTGAAAATCTTTAGAAATTCACAAAATCCTTCAAAATCATTAATCTCTTGAAATCTATGTTAAAATTCGAGGAAATTTCTAAAAATTCCTAGAAAACTCTTAAAGTTTCTTAACACTTAAAATCTCTTAAAATCATTAGTTTCATCAAATTCCATGAAATCCTTAAAAATTTTTAAATATTTTAAAAACTAGAAAAATATTTTGAATACTCTTAAAATTTTACAAAAACCTTCGAAATCCTTGTAAATTCTACAAAATGTTTTTAAAAAATCATAAAAATTCTCTGAAATCCCTCAATAAAAATCTCTTGAAACCCTTTAAAATTATTATAAATCTCATAAAATTTAATAAAATCTTTAAAGATGCGATTCTTTTAAAAATCATTAAAACCTCTTAAATTCTCCTAACATTTCTGGAAATTACATGATAAAATTTTAAATCCTTTAAAATCCTCTAAGATTATCAGAAATTTTTCGAAATTTCGAAATTCTACGACAAGATTTAAAATCCCGGAATCCTTAAAATCTCTTAAATTTTCCAGAAACTTCTTTAAATTCTTTCAAATTCTATGATAACAATTAAAATTCCTTTTATATCCTTTACAATTAGAAATCTCATAAAATTCCATGAAATCCCTTATAATTCCACAAAAATTTTCAAAATCATAAATCTTTTGAAATCCACGGTAAAATTCATGAAAATCTCTAAAAATTCCTAGAAACTTGAAATCTGAATAAATGAAATTATACTTGAAATCCTGTATAATCCTGTAAATCTCTGTAAATCATTAGAAATCTCGCCAAATTCCATGAAATCCTTCACAATTCTACAACATTTTTTAAAAATTTGAAATATCTCTCGAAATATTTTTAAATTATTAAAAATCTCATAAAAATTCATCAACTCCATAAAAATTCCACAGTATCTTTTAAAAATCTTTTGAAATCTCTCCATAAAATTCCCTGACAGACTTTAAAAAATTCTTGAAAATTACGGTAACATTTAAAATCCTTTTATATCTTTAAAATTCGTTAAAACTATTAGAAATCTGATCAAATTCCATGAAATCCTTTAAAATTCTCACAAAATATTTTAAATATCAGAAAAATCTCTCAAAATCACTTAAAATTATTAGAAATCTCATAAAATTCCTTGGAATTCCAGGATAACATTTAAAATTCCTTAAAACACCATAAAACTCTTAAAAACCTTAGAAATCGCTGAAATTCTTTGAAATATTTTTAAATTCTTAGAAACCTCTTAAAATTTCTCTAAATTTCAAAACATTTAGAATCCTTTTTCAAATCGCTAAGAATTCTTAAAAGTCTCTTAAAATTTCATAAATTCCTTTAAAATTCCACGAAATATCCTAAAATCCCTTAAAATTCTACAAAATCTTTTTAAAATCCTAAAACTCTTTTGAATTTCGTGAGAATCACTTAATAATCGTCAAATTCCCTTAAAATTTCTAGAATCCTCTTGAAATTCCTTTCTAAAAAAGTGGTTTCTCTCTAAAAGTGTCTCAAAAATCTCGCATACATTATAGTTTCAAATTTGATTGGCTTTGGAATGATTTCAAGTTGTAAAAAGAAAAACAAAATAATTGCTAAGAATTATTACACAACTTTTCGGTATTTGTAAAAATAATGGCAAATGAAAATTCTTACAATAGAAAATGATAACAAATAATTCGTAAAAGTAAAAATCACGGAAAGAGGTAACTAGAAAAAGTAAAAACAAGTGTTTAAATATCTGGAATAGAAAGAATTGAGGATTTTGTAAAATCTTCCAGTTCGTAAACCATTTCTTATAAAACAATGAATTTACCTAAAAATTCACCTAAAAAAAACAATAACATTTTTAGGTAAATTCATTATTTTATAAGAAATGGTTCACGAACTGGAAGATTTTTTAAATTTCCTCAATTGTTTCTTCTCCAGATGTTTGAATACTTGTAGTTTGCATTATTATTTTCGATCAAATAATACAAAAAAAATATTTCGATTGAAAAAAATTTTCCATTGTAATTCTTGGATCGAATGGCCCATATAGTTTAATAAAAATTGGAAAACATAAAGAAAATGATGAATTATTCATTATAAAATAAATATGTACTTTTATTTTTATTAAATATGTATTTTTAGTTAATACTGAAAATATTAAAATATGTACTATCAAATTTATTTTATAATTATTAATTCATAATTTTTGTTACGTTTCTAAATTTTTATTAAACTATATTTTTCTTCTTACATATTTTTTTTAACGAACACATAAAGTTTAACAAAATATTTGTTATTTCATTCCGATAAAGTTGGGAAAAATAAAAATAGCTGTGAAGTTGTATCAACTTTTGTGCTCATTCAATGAGCACTTTGCTTCCTGTAAGCAAATATGATTTGCTTCCTCATAGAGGAAGCATTAATTATTCTTTACATCACCATTAAATTTTGATTACTTGAGAAGTTATATTCGAAAAATTCATTTTCAAAGATTACAATAAAGTACAATTTTCTTATTTTTCAATGAAATGCATTAATCTTATAGGTCAATCGATTCGTCTCGACGCAAGGAAGCTTTATTTTCATTACGTCAGCTTCGAATTTTGAATATTAGGGAAGTTATAGTTGAAAAACAAATTTTTCAAAATTAAAAAAATCAATAATTTTGTTATTTCTCAATTAAATGAAATAATATTATAGACCAATCGATTCGTCTCGATGCAAGGAACATTTATTTTCCTTATGTCAAGTCAAAATTTTGATTATTTAAAAAGTTAGTCGAAAAATTAATTTTTTAAAATACAATTAACCATAACATCCTTATTTTTTAATGAAATGCTTTAATCTTATAGGTCAATCGATTCGTCTCGATGTAAGGAACCTTTATTTTCCTTACGTCAGCTTCGAATTTTGAGTATTATAGAAGTTATAGTGGAAAAACTAATTTTTTTAAAATAAAAAAAATCATAACTTTGTTATTTTTCAAGGAAATGAAATAATATTATAGACCAATCGATTCGTCTCGATGCAAGGAACATTTATTTTCCTTGCGTCAAGTCAAAATTTTGATTATTTGAAAAGTTATAGTCGCAAAATTAATTTTTGAAAATACAATTAACCATAACTTTGTTATTTTTTAATGAAATGCATTAATAATATAGGTCAATCGGTTCGTTTCGACACAATGAATCTACGTTTTCCTTACATCATCTTTGAATTTTGATTATTTGAGAAGATATAGTGAAAAAATGAATTTTAAGAAAATTAAAAAGTACATAAAACT
>CAJFCO010018442.1:27359-57637 GCA_904066015.1 Synergus gifuensis | reverse complement strand
AAAGGGAAATAGCAAAAGAACGTGGCAAAGGGAATGGTAAAGGGAATAGTATAGCGAAATTGTAAAAGGAAATGGCAAAGGGGGTGGTAAAAGGAAATGGCAAAGGGGATGGTGAAGGGAAATGGCAAAGTGAATGGTAAAGGAAAATGGCAAAGAGAATGGTAAAGAGAAATGACTAAAGGAAAATGGTAAGAGGAAATGGTAAAGGGAATTGTAAAGGGAAATTATAAAAAGAAGTGGCAAAGGGAAATGGCAAAAGGAATTGTAAAAGGAAATGGCAAAGGGAATGTTAAAGGGAAATGGCAAAGGGAATGTTAAAGGAAAATGGTAAAGGGAATGGCAATGTGAAATGATAAAGCGAAATAGTGAAGTGAATGGTAAAAGGAAGTGGCAAAGGGAATGGAAAAAGTGAAATGGTAAAGGGAAATGGCAAAGAGAAATGGCAAAAGGAATTGTAAAGGGAAATGGCAAAGGGAATGGTAAAGGAACATGGTAAAGAGGAATGGTAAAGGAAAATGTCAAAGGAAAATGGCAAGAGCGTAAGTAGGTACGTAACCGAAACCAATGGAGATACGACGGAAATATTTTTATCATTGATTTTCTCGAGAACTATCACTCCCAGAAAAAAATTTTTGAAACAAAAAATATGTGTTTCGATGAGGTCCACAACTTTCTTTTGAGACATTTTTTTAATTTTGCATATTAACTGAGTTGAACGCAGAAAACCATGATTTTTTTGGTTTTTTCATGGTTTCACAATCAAAATCGACTAGTCGCCAATTTTCCTTATCATTTTCGTAATCAGCGCGTCAAAACTCATAATTATACGAAGACCCAATAAAATCAGAGGTTTATGCTTTTCGGAACTCCACCCCAATTTTTTTGTAGATTGAGTATTTTAGAAAATATTTAGGGTGATAAATTAAAATGGAATACCCTGTATATGAGCAAGCAAAACAAAAGGCACGGACAAATAACGAACGGCGTTGTATCTATCATAAGGGTGGCAGCAAGGGGTAGGTCGGTGAGAGGGTTGCAAGAGTGTGAGATATATAGGGAGGCTTTTAGATTCGTTAATGGGTATCTTTGCAGACCGATAAGTGCCGAGATCTTGCTTTACACCTTTCTCCCTCTGAAAACGTCACGACTTGTGCAAAACGTACTAAGATTCAGTTCCAGGAAACGCTATTTGTTTTCATCTCTCTTGTTCCATTTTCCTCCTTTCTTCTTAATCCCTCTATTAAAAGTTAGAGCTTCCAAGTTTTTCTATTCCCTTTCTGAAATTCTAAAGATAAAATCATAGTTTTACCTTTCTCCAAGTGTCAGAAACTGGCCATTTTTATCGCCCTTCAAGTTTTTTAACTCTCGCAACTCTGAAATTGGTACCTTTCTATTTGAAGGCGATAAAATAGGAAAGCTATGAAATTGGTAGCATCAAACTTTGATCGATTTCAAATAAAAATGAGCAGAAACTAGATTGCTGTTTGAAATGACTTGAAAGGAAAAAAAAAAAGAGGAAGGATATAAAAGCGATGTAAACGTGAATTTGCGATTCATAGAATGGTTACACCCGGTAGATAAAAGGATGCAAACACACTGCTGCGGCACACGTGGTGAGAGCATTTAGTCTGCCTGCCTGATAACATCTCTAATCACGCCAACGCTGGACCAATCAGCAGTAATCCTGGCTTCTGTATACGTATAACGTATATCCAGGAAGGCTATAGTTCGTAGGTACTGGGAAACCAAACTCCGAACCCCATAGAACTCGTGAGCTGACCATACCGAGCTATACTGATAGATACGATAGCATACACTATGACACACAGTACCACCAAGGCACACTATACTGATTTCCTGCTGGAATTACACGTATTGACGTATATGTTACTAAGGACATAGTGCGCGATTCTGTTTGGTTTATGTCTAGGCGTGTCCAACTGGTCAATACTGCTATCTAATCCTGAGCTACGTCCACTTATGAAATTACATTTCAGTTATTCGAGAGTCGATGCACCCCCATCGTCACGTACTCGATTCTTTTATTTTTGAGTTGATCATATTTATTTTACTAGCAGACCAACACGCGAGCTCCGCGCGCGATTATTTTGGTTTTCTTTTTGCTTCCTCATAGAGGAAGCTTTGTGGTGGTGACAAAATCCAGTTTCCTAAAAAAGATTTTTTTCAACATATTTCAAAGTCAATATATCTAACATGATGTCCTAAAAAATTGTCCGAATGTGTGTGTGTGTGTGTGTATGTGTATGTGTCACGATCCAGAAATTTCTTGAAAATGCGTAGAGATAAATTGATGAAATTTTGCATAGTTATTCCACTATACACCTAGTTGAATTTCTTATAAGGGTTTAACAAAATATTTAATTTTACAAGTTTGGTGTACTTTTATAATTTTCGTAAAATTCATTTTTTCATTATACCTTCTGAAATATTCAAAACTTAAAGCTGATCTAAGGAAAACGTAGATTCCTTTTATCGAGACGAATCGATTGACCTATATAATTAATGCATTTCATTAAAAAATAAGGATGTTATGGTTAATTGTATTTTCAAAAATTAATTTTTAGACTATAACTTTTCAAATAATAAAAATTTTGACTTGACATAAGGAAAATAAATGTTCCTTGCATCGAGACGAATCGATTGACCTATAAGATTAATGCATTTCATTGAAAAATAAGAAAGTTGTGCTGTATTGTAATTTTCTAAAATGAATTTTTCGAATATATCTTCTCAAATAATCAAAATTGAATGCTGATGTAAAGAATACTTAATGCTTCCTCTATGAGGAAGCAAATCATATTTGCTTACAGGAAGCAGTGCTCATTGAATGAGCACAAAAGTTGATACAACTTCACAGCTAGTTTTAATTTTTTATATATATAAAATTCTTTTGTGAGAACATTTGGCTATTCAGAAAAAAATCATTTAAAAAATTCTTTCTAAACTTATGAGGAAGGTTTCAACAAGTTCTAACGAGAAAGAAAGAGAAACTGAAAAAATATCAGAACCTTATACTTATGCGATAAGCTGTTAATTGAGAGTTGAGACAGCGGCGCACACTCCGATGTGACCGAAACCCGTCGCCATCGATTTGACCCCTATAAATGACTATAATAAGATAACCTGTTAAAAAGTATGGCTTTATTGTAAAGCCAAACACGACAGAATCTTTCAATAGGTTTCCGAAGCTTCTTTTTAAGTTATCTTCACATCAAATCTAGTGCCTGTTTGCTTCATAATTTAACACATACCATCTCCCAAACATCCAAGATTTTCATTTCTAAGAAAAAAATTTCTCTTCAAGGAGAATCAATACTTTAAAATCATCAGTGTTCTTTAATTAAATTTAATATGCGAAAAATTTCACTTACCGAAGTTTAAATGCCCGATCAAGCTCCAAGGATTCTGGAACTTTGTTAGACACTTGAAAATACACAACACAATCACAAACTTATAAAAAAAAAAAAATGCACAATTTAATAATTTTTTATTATTTAGCAATAGAAGTAAGCAATTCTAGTGAAGAAAGATAAGAACTTTTTTTTATTTATTTTCTTTTATATTATATAATATATAAGTATGTGTAAGCACATATATCCTCAAAACTAAAAGTTTTAATTTAAAAAAAAGAATAAAATTACTTCAATTATAAAAATTTCAAAAAATTGTGTATGAAAACTATGCTGTGAATTCGATCTCGAGTGTTTAATTTAGCTGTATTTATATTTTTTGTGTGATTTGCATTTGTTGATAGATTTGACTTCTACTTCGTTTAATGTTTTCAAAAACTAACGTTTCACAAGTGGATCGATTGTTTCTTAAACGACATAATCTGAACAGAAACAAATGAAGATATGAACATCTCGGTTCGGTAAATTTGACAACTTTCGATCGATTTCCATTAATCACGAGCATTTCTTGGCTCGACATGCGGCACTTCCTAAAAATTTCATCAATTTACCTACCACTGTCTTTAAGTTATAGTGGCGACAAAAAATGGTACATTCATCCATCCGTCCACATATACATACATACATACATACACACACACACATATATCTGAACAATTAATTAGAAAGTTATATCAGACATTTATAAAGTGAGGAAAGTTTAATTAAATCATTTTACAAATATTGGAAAATTTAACAACTACAAAGCTTTCTCCATGAGGAAGCAAAATTGGGTTTTTTTATCCTCTTCCGAAACGTCAACTGTTGGAAGTAAAGAGATTGAAAGAGGTAGAAATTTGGAGATAGAATAAGATAGAACTTTTCTATCAAAGATTGTAATAGTAATTAATTAATTAACAATTAATAAATAAATAACAGTTAATAATATAATTACATAATTATACATTTTTTTCTTTGTATTTTCAATATTTTCCTTCTTCATTAATATTTTTTAATCTATTTAAATTCATGTTTGTATAACAAACAAACTTTTGTTTACGTTTTTATTATAAGTTAAAAGTAAAAATGAAATAAACGTCAGTCTCTAACCCCTTCGTCAGTCCCTAGCTGCATTCATATCTAGGGACTGACGATTTAGGTACTAAATTAAACAATACGCTGCTTGAAATGAAATAATCACTATTCCGACGTTATCTGTTGAACGAGACTATCAAACTATCAATAATTAATATTCATGAAAATCAAAAAAAATGTTAATTATTGATAAAATTACTTACCTAGGGACTGACTTAAGTGACTGGCAAAACACATCCACTCGCTATATCTGTCACAATAGTACTGTTTTACAAAATGGCGGATAAAAAGTGATTGGTTCCTGCAGATAAGTACATGACCAACTTTAGTAAAAAAAATTACCGTTCACTCACTCATTAATTTCAGCGGAGATAGACAAGTGATATAAAGGGATAGAAAAGAGGAGATTGAAAGAAATAAGCGTGAATGTGGATTGAAATGGAGATAAAAAGGGATAGACAGGTATATACAGAGATAGAAAGAGATAGAGAAGTAGGGATTTAAAGAGATAGGAGAGAACTGTGCCTGACAAGGAGATAGAAAGGGATAGGAAAGAGGAGATTCAAGGCGATAAGCGTGAATGTGGATTAAAATGGAGATGGAAAGGAATAAGCCAGTTTATACAGAAGTAGGAAGAGATAGAGAAGTGGGGATTGAAAGTGATAGGAGAGAACAGTGATTGACAAGGAGATAGAAAGAGATAGACGGGGATGGATAAAAGATAGAAAGAGATATAGAAGTGGGGGTTGAAAGAGATAGGCGTTGATGTGGATTGAGATGGAGACAGAAAGATATAGTCGGATATAGGCAAGAGATAGAAAGGGATAGAAAAGGGGAGATAGAAATAGACGGGGTTAGGCGAGAGATAGAAGGAGATAGAAAGGGATAGGATTTCCATCTCTTTACTTCCAGCAGGGCTGCGTTTAAAATTAGTGCAAATTTTTTTGTTCGCATGTAGCAAGAAATATAGATTTCAGACGACAAGAATTTGCTGCTTTTTATTTTAGAGACATGGTCCCTGCATTAATTGAGCTTGCACATTGCTCTTCTCGTCCCGAAATAAAAATCATTTCTACAATTTTTAACACACGACATGAGCATCACGAGACAGGACGTACGATCTGTCTGCTGGCTAAGTTGTGACAAATTTTTCATAGGTATAAACCCTAGCAGGGTATATTTATGACGCATTTTTAAGTGGTACGCGTGCCTCGCGTCAACCACTAATGAGTGTCGGGATGCTCTCTACCGCGACGCTTGGCGTCATGTATGACAGATGGTTACACCGATTTTGCGGCTCACGCTCACTTCGCAAAACCCGATACGAAACGTCCTCAGAAATTTAATATACGAGATTAAGCGCGCGTGTTTCGTCTATAGAAATTGAAATGACAATTTAAATTCGCGCGCCATATAAATTGACCAATAAGGTTAGCGCACTACCCATGAAGTTAGCTAAAAGGTAACGCATAATGAGGAACACAATATGAAGTTGTCTGAAATGCATGTCTTTTTTAGAATAGGAGATATTTAAAGGTATTAGATTACAATTAGTAATACAGCGACTGAAAGTAAAAAGTGGCTACAAATGTTTCGTTTTTAAAAGAGGGATAAACATTTTTTCGATTAAAAATGAGAGCAAATGAATTCTAAAGCAAAAACGGAACAAAGAGAACCAATCATCGTTCATATTGGCGTTCCGTTTTTGCTCAAACCAGACTCAAATCGATCGTTTGCGGTCTACATTAAACTTGTAACAAACACAAACGAGACTCAGCATTTCTCAGCCGTAATATTAAAGCGTGATTTATTTCTTCAAGTTTATTTTATCTTTGCACCCGGCGCGTTAGATCGGCGGCAGGTTCGGAATTCCGGAGAGACGTAATTAGATAATTAAGAAGTTCCGGGATGGGGTCACGGATTCGAAAAGGCAAAAATAACCTTTGTGTATTATTTACAACCTCAGCAACATTTAGAATACGTCTGCTGTACGAATTGAATCTTGCTCCGCGAAATCAACGTTATTCCGAAACAGGATTAATAATAAATATCGGATATTTGGCGAAAACAGCGGACGCTAAACCTCGAATTATCCAAATAGAGGTATTTTGAGAAACATGACATGGTGTATGTGTCTAGAGTCTGTTTGCGGAATCGTTGGATGGGAGATGGATGGCATAATTTCGTAGTTGACCGTTTCTATTATCATCTTGGAACAGCAGCGCATTGTCGTTAGTGTCACATTCTGACACTAACGACACGACAGTACGTTACATGGCTTTAAATCATGTACACGGGCAACACGTCGTCGAGAAATATCTAATAATTTAAAACGAGCAAACTTAGTATTAACAGATGTCCTCAAACATACTGTAATATTTTTGGCTACATTGTACTTTCAATATATAAAAAGTCCAGGTTTCTAGCTAGTGATCAAGGAATTGGAAATTCCCGGTTTCCTTCCGGTCTTTTCTAGTCTTTTCCCGGTTAATTTTTTTCCTCTGACCAATTTATAGTTGCATTTTTGTGATTTTTGACAAAAAAATTTTTTTTACTTTTACACCCAGAAAACAGTTTCTTTGAATGAAAGAAACTTTCTTTGAATTAAAGAAATTGTCGAGGAAATTGCAGAGTATTGATATACGGTCAAAGAAACATTTCTTTGATTCAAACAAATTCTGTTTTAATTAAACAAACAATTTCTTTATATGAAAATAATTCAAAATCATTTTGTTTGAATCAAACCAAATTATTTTAAAAGAAAGAAAGTTTTCTCTAATATAAAGAAATTTTTACTTTGAATTAATAAAGTAAAACAAATAAACAAGTTCTTTTTTTAGTGTAGTTTATTTAATTAATTTTAATATTAAAAAACAACATTTAAAGCATATTTTATACAATTTTCCAAGAAAAATATGATGAAATAAGTCATTGGCACCAAATCTTCTGAGGCGCCTCCAAAAAAGTCGTTTTGCGGTGACAGCTATAATTTATTATTGGATCTGATTGGATCATCTGAAATCAGAAAATCAACAAGTTTTTATTAGTTTCCCAAAGTAACGCTGTCGAGTCCGAATTATAAATAAATAAATTAATTAATTAATTAATTATAAATTTTTATTGCTCCAGGCCCGTACAGCAAAGGACACTTAAAACTCCATATCTTTGTTAGTTTTTCTCCTATCGGTCTCAAATTTTGACACAATATTCTTGAAATATTGTATATTCATATAAACAAATATTTTTTTATGACAAAAAAAAAGATTTCATGTGATTCTGGACAGTTTTTCAGTGGAAAAAATAAAATTGAAATAAAAGAAATTAAGCAATAGATATGCTTTAAAATTTAATATCCTGCTTTTTCTCTGGGATTACCTGCATGAATCACTGCAGAATATTCTCATTTTTCAGTTCTTCAACTAATTCAACTTTTTGAAGCCGCCGCCAATGGGCCTATATTTTTTTCGAAGGTCACTTTTCAGGTCTTCAAATAATTCAACTTTTTTAAGCCGCCAATGGGTCCATATTTTTCTTTAAGTTAATAGTCTAAGCTTTAAAATCTTGCAAAGAGTTTTCTTAAAAATTTGTTGTAAAATTATGAAATATTTAACAAATATCGATTTTTTTCCATTTTGTACGCAAATTTTTATTTTTAAAAGTTTTTAACGATTGACATTAACAACAATTGGATCGTGTAGTAGACACTTCACATCATATCTCTAAATTTTAACAAATTTTTTTGAAATCTAAAAACAGTTTAAAAACTGGACAGGACACAATAGACCCACAAAAAATGTAATCTTTGATTTAATTTAATTTAAGAGAACTTAGACGAACTCGAAATACAGATGAACTCATAATAGTTTCCGGTAGTGCATATACTTTTAAATAATTATAAAAAACGATAATAATGTGTCCAAAAATTAATTTGGGGTTGAAAGTAATATTGATACTTCAGTCAGAAAAGTTTTTGCTGGAAATCAATCAATTCTTGGCGCACTACTGATCGCTAACTGTATCTGTCAGTCATCTTGGTCTCCTACTACAGTGAAGTACTATTAACTGCCCCAGCGGTGAAACACAAGGAGGTAACACCCCACTAACGTACGTTGATTGACGTCTCGCACTTCAGGATAATAGTCGTAATTGAATGACCGAATTCCAGATCGACGTTTATCCACGAGGGAAACATTTATGAAGGTTATCACAATATTATCAGATAGATGAGATATTTTTAACAATGAATATCTACGAATATTAATAATAATAAAGTACAAGGGTTTGTATGTTTAAAGTATAGGTATTATAATTAATTTAACAGATTGTTGTTATTTTCAAAGTTAATTTTTATTTGTTGGTAATTTTTATACAAAAAATGGAAAATAAAAGTTGTTACAACAAGTTCTTATAACTGTACTACATATTTGTTTAGTCATCTTTAATTAATTTTGTGCATATTGCATTTTATTCATTATTTAACAAGGCGTCCTGTTTTGCCCCACATATGGGGCAAAACGAGACGAAACACTTTTTTTCATAAATCAATAAAAAAAATAGAACATAGTATTTTTTCAATGCGAAAAAAATGTTTTTCAGTATATTATTAGTTGTTTGAAGCACCTATAGTGTTGAATACAGAAAAGAAAGTACTTTAATATGCAAAAAAAATTCTTAAAGCAAAATCGTCCCATTTTGCCCCACGTTTCCCTACCCTAAACTATTTCACACTGAATAGCCGCTAGCGTTTACGTTTTAAAATTTCATCAAACTTTGGATTATTTTAACAGATTCTAATAGGTCTAAAAATTTCGACTGATTAAAACGAAATTTCATGTTCTTTTGCGGGATTTAAAATTATTTTAAGCGACATGATTTGAAAAAGAAAATCAAAAGTATTTTAATATGAAATAATGGAGAAGTTATTAAAATAAAAAGATTTAGTAAGTACTACGCGTACCGCACTAATTTTTACTGTTCTTTTCTTTCTTTTTTAGTTTTTATTGTTAACCTTTCAAGTTGTTTAACTGCAATATTATTTTACACAAACATTCTTTTCAGGCAACTGGGATCCGCATTCGTTATGAATAAGCCCGTGGGCTGGAACAGAAAATGTGTCCCTACACTCCACAGTTACACAGGCGATTACACGATCCACGTGTTAACAATTCGGTCGCGGTTAGAATGCTATTTAACTGTTCCACCAAGCTGCAGATTACTTACCCGTACCTACGAACAACTCCCATGTAGAAATTTCCCTATTTTTCCTATTTGAAGTAAGTTTCTAGTGTGGCGCGGACTAGAAGTTCTCGTCTAGAAAAAACTAACCAGAGCCCTATTTGGTGCTTTCTTTGATAGGGCTGTGGAAGGGCGATCTTTATGTGAACCTGACTAGTTTTCCGCATTAGGGCCGCATTAGGAAAACTAACCTGGACCCTACTAAAACCTTTTCGAACTTTCTAAACGGAACGGGTTGAAATTATCCCATATGTGTGATTGTATATGTTTATAATTATTTATACATCCAGCGGGAATCTGGGTAGAGCCATAAGAGGGCTGTAGTCAGGTTCCAGTTCTTTTCTTTGGTAGGGCTGTGGAAGGGCGTTCCCCACTATATCCCTACTAGAAAGCCTAGTACAGCCCTCAGTAAGGAAAACGTTACAATTTTTCTGGAGCTCTGACTAGTTTTCATCAAGGACCAACTATAAAACGCGAAAACTAGTTAGGGCTCCACCTTCTTTCGAAATTTCTACATGAGTTGATGATTTTGGTCCTAAGTTGTCCCAAATTTGTAATTGTAAATTACAAATTTGAGCCAAATTTCACTTGGCTCATGAACTAACATTTAAAAAGCTGTACTTCTTTTTTCAGTCTTGTCCTTTTGATAAAAGTTCCCTCGAAAGATCCTTTGTAGGAAATTCAATTCCGTGTATAATTTAGAAGTGGTCGATGATTACGATACAGTATATACATTGTGTGAAGGTAAAGATGAAGTTTCACTTTAAGCGAGTGTAGGAAAGGGATGAAGCAAAGAGATGCAGCAATAAAGCCGAGTGTGTTTGTTTAGGCTCTTCTCTCCATTCCGCTCTTTGCTCCAGCACCGCGACTGCTTTTGCCCTCTGTCCCTTCTTCACTTTCATCTAAGTCTCTCTTTTATCTCACTCCTTCTCTCTAATATTCACCTACACCCCTCACATCCCCGTTAAACTCACTCTGAGACTTCCTTAAATTCGACACGTAAATTGATACTTTCTGAGTTTGAAATCATTCATTAAAATTACTTGAAATTTCTGACTTTTGATAGCTTTTAACTTAAAAGAATCCTTGATGTATGTAATAGGGATGTTTAATTATTTAAAAAGAATCGATTCTTGAATCGATCTTGGAATCGTTCTTTCAGAAATGATTCACCTAAAAAATCGAACACAAAGAATCGTTCTAACAAGAATCGAACCCAGAGAATCGATATAGCAAGAATCGATTAAAAAGAATCGAAGTAGCTCTATACATGAAAACGAAAAAAAAAATACGGAATTCATATCATCAAAAAATGCATTTAGTCAGAAATATTATTATCCGTCCAATAATTTGGACACCTAAACGTATTGCCAGTGGGTGTTTTTCAATTTTCACTAATTTGTTTAAAATTCCTCAAAATCATTTAAAATCCTTTAAATTCCACGAAAAACTTTAAAATCTTTTAAGAATCTCTTGAAATATTATTAAGTTCCACGAGAAACTTTAAAATCCTTTCAAATCCATAAAAATCTCTTAAAATTATTGGAAACCATATAGATATCTTCTAAAATTTTCTAAAATCTTTTCAAATTTCTAGAATCATCTCGAAATGTCTTAAAATTCCACTAGAATATTGAAAATCCCATAATATCTCATAAATTCTTTAAACTCTATAAAAATTCCATGGAATCCTTTACAATTCCACGAAAACCTTTAAAATCCCTTAAAGTACGTAAAGATCTCTGAAAATCCTTGAAAACCTTTTGAAATTACCTTTAAATTCTACAAAATATTTTATAAATTATACAAATTTCAAATCTTTTAAAATTTCACGAGCTAGGAACATTCAAATCCCTTAAAATCACTTTAAATCTCTTGTAATTCCTTTAAATTCCCAGAAACCTCTTAAAATCATTCAAAATTATTAAAAATCTCTTGAACCTTCAGTGAAGAAATTTTAACGTTGCCTTCTCGGTAACGTTACCGAGAAATGAGAATATTACCGCGTTAATATATTACTCACTAAGAACTCTAGTCGTCATGGTTGGACCATTTCAAGTTTTCATATAAAAACACTCGCACCATCTATTATTGAGCGTGGAAATACTTTTCCTCGGTGAGAGAAAACTTTGCATAACCTTGTTTATTTCGGAGCGTGCTTGTGGAAGAAGTGTTTTGGAGCCTATTGCATCAGAGCATCGCATAAAGTTTCCAGCGTCCGCTAAAAAAATCTCGATAAAATTTTAACAAAACATGAAATCTTCAATGTAAGCATATTTGTGTATTCTGTGGATAATATTTGACAAAATCCCAAGAAGGATATTCAATGTTCTAACTAGTTTGGTTGTGGTGTCAAAGAAATATCTTTGGTGGTGTGACGCGATGTGGTTTTGGTGCTTGTCGCCATGGTTGAGCCATTTATGTAGTCATGGTTGGGCCACCGTAATTTTTGTTTATAATCACGGCAACAGCATATTTTTATACTGAAAATCGTTTAAAAATTAATTTTATTATTTCACAACACAAATCGTAATAAATACTTTAATCGTAACAAATCGTAATAAATACTTTACTAAGAATCGAATACAAGTGAATTGTATTACTTTGCTATAAAATTGATCAATTATGATTTGGTATGTGTTTTGTAGATGTTTTCTGCTGAAGAAAAAATTGACGATTTTTTTTTTAAATGCCCATAACTTTTTTCTCTTGTGTCGTATTAATTTACACTCGACGTTCCCAATATTAATGTTCCCAATACTAATTTGTTCCCAATAGTAAAAGAGTTTCGTTCTCAATAGTAAAGAGCGCAACTCGCAATAAGCACTTCATACCACTGCTCATGCGTTGCGTTCGGCATCTGATTGGTTGCTATTCGCGCGAAGTTTAAAATACTAAAAATAGTATTTGATATGCAATATGTATGCGCAATTAATGTGAAATTTGAGGAAAGGAATTGTTTTTACTATTGAGAACGACTCTGGTTTGGATTTATTTACTATTAGGAACGCCGAGTGTATGTCTGCTAGAAAAAGTTGTTTGCACGGGTAAAAGTGCTATTTTGAAAAAATGTATCATTCGCATAAGTTTAACAATTATTTATTTATTGATTAAAATGTAAATTACAAATGTGCTAATAGTAAGTAGTGAGAGTATGAAAATGAATCAGAGTAGAAATACACGACGGTTGTACTCTGTTCAAGGGTAGGTTTAGACTGACGAGTTAGTATCCTAACAGTAATGCTGAGAGCTAAATCTTAAGTGCTAAATTCCCAATGTTGCCAAGGTGAAGGTAAATAAAATTTCAAATTTGGAAGTTATTACAAAAACTGGCAATCCTGGATTGTATCATACAAAATGAGTAGGACTGTCCGTACAAAAGGCTGTCCGTACTCTAAGTTTATTGGGGGCGGATTATCTTAGAGATTGCACATGGTGTGCCAATGGGCCGACGCGAAAAATGCTACGAATATTGCTTAAACGTATACACCATAAGATAACCAGAAAGACATAAAATACCCAAAACTCTTAAACTCGACTGGATACAATAAAATGTTAAAATAGAAAGTGTAGAGACAGAATTCAATTTCTAGAAATGTGGAGGACACAAACGCTCATCTAAACAAAAGTTTTGTAATCATCAAATCTTTCAAACCGTATGCTTAAATTTTAAGAGAACTTAGACGATTATCGAAAAACAGGTGAACTCACAATTCTGACCGGTTGTGTAGACATGACTAGTTTTTCCAAAACAAAATACATACACAGTATTTTTAAAAGAAATCGATACACCTCGCAAGTTTTAATTTCGTGCATTCACGGCAAAAGACTAGGCGGTTCACTTTGAAGGAGGAAGTGAAATTTCGCACGATCCGTCGAAGAGCGAGCGAGGAAAACTCGCTGATGTCATTTCCGCAGAAGTTATAGACGGCGGGCCGTGACGCGATTTGCTCATTAGCGTCGTACAATGAGTAGAGCCGTTGAATCGTAGGAGTGAGACGAGGAAACCCTCGAGCTCTCCTGCTACATCCTCCCTCTTTCTCTCTAGTCTTTTCTTCTTTGACGAAGATACAGGAGAGTAAAAGAGGTGGGCGAGACGCGATGAAGGTGAGAGAGAAGATGATCGGAGGTGTTTCTACCGCTTTAACAAAAAATCTAAAGCCAGCCGACATCGTAATCGATACGTCTCGAATGTTTTTATTCGATTCCGTAGTTATTGAATGGTTTGAGGGGTCGATATGACTGAGTCACGTCAGATAAGTTGGATCCAATGAGAAATCTGGAAGGCTAATCTTTTTATAAATATGTTTTTTTTTTCCATCAAAATCATTCATTTCAAATTACAGTATCGTTCGGTTTCATTACATATTGGCCAATTTTATTATATCTTTCAAATTTTATCTTACTCCAGTCAATACAGTCGTCACAGTCAAAAAATTTTGTTTCAATCAAACAAACATATCATTGATATAAATCATAAAAATCTCGTAAAATCCTTTGAAATTCAATAAGGAACTATAAAATTCTACTAAACCTTTTAAATATTATAAAAATCTTTTGTAATAGTAAATTAATAATTAAATTAATAATTAAATTCCAAGAAACCTCTTGAAATTCTTTAAAATTATTGAAAATCTCTTGAAATAATTAGAAACCCGAAGAATCTCAAAGAATACCTGGAAATTCTTTATAATCCTTCGAAATCTTTGGAAAATTTCTAAAATCTGTTAAATAAACTATAAAAGTTATATATATGTAATACGACAAAAACAACATAGTGCTAATAAACTAAAATCTACAGCCATACAGACAGATACACAGAAAGGCAAACACATTATTAAAAATATGTTTTTTGGGTTCAGAGAGTCACAAAACGTAGTCATTTGATAAAAACAGGGGGGGAGGTAAAATTTTATATAAATTTAATACATTCTCTGATGAGAACGTACAAAATTGGTAACTGCGCTTCATGCTGGCATCAATCCAATATATAATTTCCTCTATAGAGTGCTGTTAGGTATCCGATGATGAGACTGGAGCTCATTATATTCTGAAGTATGAGATCATCGTTCACGCTCTCAATGTGGCTTTCAAATCTCATTTACACCACCCCCGATAAGTCACGCTGCATTTGGCATTCGCCGCTGTTATTTCTTATATTTCTTCGCTTTGCTGCGACTCGACACTCTCGATTCATCCTCGCCTGTATTATATGCCTACAAGCTTGTTCATGACCAGACTAGTATTTAATTTAGTAGAAACACCTACAAGCTACTGCCACATTCAGTGACACTCAATTTCCATCAATATCATATTCTCAATCAAAAAAGATTTATAACACTAGCAATTATGAACCGCATGCTTTGCGCGCGATTAGTTTCTCGTTTTTGCACACCTTTTGCTAGTAGAAAAAATAATTCCGAATTTTTAATTCTTGAAATATAAAATCTTGTAATTCTTTATCTAATTTCAGAAATCTTCATGAGTTTTATAAAACTCCTTAAAATGCCTTTATTATCATTCAAAATTTGGTGAAATTTTCCTTTAAATTTCGTAAATTCACTTGATATTTCTTAAAATTACTTAAAATTACTCAAAGTACCGTAAAGTTTCATTAAATCTCTTAAAATTTCTCAAAATCCACTGAAATTTTGTAAAATCTATTGGATCCATTCAGGCTTTAAAATTGCTTAATATCCCATAAAACATCGTAAAATCCCTTAGAATTACTTAAAATTCCATAAAATATGGAAAAATCCCTTAAAGTTATTTAAAATCCTATGATATTTCTTGGAATCCCTTAAAATTCCTGACAATCCTATAAAATCTCGTAAAATTCTCATACAATATCTTACAATCCCTTTAAAATCCTTCATAAACTGGTGAAATTCCTTAAAATTACTTAAAATTACCAAAAATCTCATAAAGTCTCATTTTATCTCTTAAAATTACTCAAAATTCCATGAAATTTCGTTAAATTCTTTAAAATTCTGAAAAATCCAATATAATCTCACCAAATCCTTTAAAATTTCTGGAAGTAAATGTTCTTCAGATTACTTAATATCTCATAAAATATTTTAAAATTGATTAAAATTACTTAGAATCTCCAAAAATATCATCAAATTCCATAAAATTACTTAAAATCTAATAAAATCCGTTGAAATTCCTGATAATCCAATGAAATTTTGTAAATCCCTTGAAATCCCTTAAGTCGTTAAAATAACAACTTAATATCCTATGAAACATTGTAAAATCTCTGAAAATTACTTAAAATTCCATGCAATTTCGTAAAATCCTTTAAGATTTCATAAAATTCCTCGAAATACCGTGAATCACTTAATATTTCTAAAATCTCAATAAATTTCGTAAAGCTCTTTTAAATTCCATAACGTTTTTCAAGATTCCGTGAAATCTCATTAAATCTCTTAAAATATCTTAAAATTCAATGAAATTTCGTAAAATGTCTCAAAGTTTCTCAAATTACTTAAAATTCCACAAACTATATAGTCAAATTCCTTAAAATTACTTTATAATCCTTTAAAATCTCATAATTTTTCCCAAAAAAATGTGAGATTAGAAAAATTAAGAGATTTCAAAATTATGAAAATAATTCAGAGATTTTAATTTTTCACATATAAAAATTTTTAATTCCTAGTCTAATTTTAGGAATCTCAATAAATTTGTGAAATCCTTTTAAATTCCTTAAAATTATTCAAAGTCCCATTAAATCCCATTAAAACCCTCAAAATATCAAAAAATCCAATGAAATTTTGTGAAATCCCTTCAAATACCTTAAAAATTTTTTAAATCACTTAAAATTACACAAAATATCGTTAAATCCTTTAAAATTATTTAAAATTCCACGAAATCTTGTTAAATACTTTCAATTACCAGAAAATACAATGAAAGCTTTTTATTATAATAGAATTTTAGATTCTTTAAATTTCTTTAGATTTTATAAAACCCCAAAATCCCTTAAAATTTCTGAAAATCAGAATAAATTTCTTAAAATTCCTTGAAATACCGTGAAATCCTTTAATATTTCTAAAATTTCAATAAATTTTTATAAAATTCGTATTGTCTGTCTAAATAATCTTTTTGAAAATGAAAATAGTCTGAAGATTGTTTTCAAATTCGATACATTCACACATTTCGACAACAATGTGTTGCATATATTGGTAACATCTCTTTTTTAAGATAGGAAAGACGCAAGAAAAAACATATTCGAACAAAAATCACAAGATTCAATTTTTCAATTTGCCTGACATTTTCCTGACTTGCAGACAAATTTTCTGGACAGAAAAGTAAAAAAAAACTGGAAAAAATTTTCAATAACATTGCTATTGAAAATTTTCAAAAATATCGCACAATATTACTTTAAATCTTCTAAAACTTTATAAAATCTTTTAAAATTTCCTAAAATTCTACGGAATTTTTACTATAAGTGTAGAAATATTTTAAAATTTAAAATTCCATGACAAACTTTAAAATTACTTAATACCACTTACAATTCATAGAAACTTTAAAATTCATAGAAACCTCTTAAAATCTTTAAAAAAATTCACGGCAATCTTTGAAACCCCTTTTAAATTCTTTGAAATTTGTTTAAATTCTTAGAAAAGTTTTAAAATTCTATTCAGCGAAATCCCTTAAAAGTTAATATTTCATAGAATCCCTTAAAATTTCAATAATTCTATTTAAATCCCTCAAAATCATTTGAAATCCTTTAAAAACTCCACGAAAACTTTAAAATCTCTTAAAATTCCTAGAAATCTCTTGAAATTTTTTTAAATTCCACGGCAACAATTTAAAATCCATTAAAATATCATAATTTTTTATGATCTCTTAAAATGAAATGAAATCCTTTAAAATTCAATGAGGAACATTAAAATCTCTTACAATCAGTTAAAAAACATCAAAATTTTTTACAATTTTTCCAAGCTTCTTAAAATTGTTTAAAATTCTACGGCAAAATTTAAAATCCATTAGAAACATTTTAAATTATTTTAAATCTCGTATAATTTCACATTAAAATGCCTTAAAATCACTTAAAAATGTTAAAATTTCTTAAAATTCTTATAAACTTCTTAAAATCCTTTAAGATTTCATAAGGAACTTCAAAATACCTTAAAATAATTTGAATCCCCTAAACTTTCTTAAAAATCTCTTCAAAAGTGAAATACAGCACTGTATCTATCTCAACATGTAAAAAGTGAGTTTGTTTCCAAGATGTCGTTGTTGATTTTAATATGGACCCCCAAGATGTTGATATTATGGACCCACTGAATTCACACTACTGCCAATTAATTTCGATTTGGTGGATAATAATTTTCTATCAATAAGCGAATATGCAAATAAATACAATGAATAACGAATTTTTAAGGCCAAAATATGGGGGTCCCCATATTACCCTCCACTTAGGGTCAGATGCATGATTTTCTCTTTTTCACAACTTAAAATTTGATTTAATGAAAAATCCTCTTGGGAACACTTAGTAAACATGTTTTTGAAGAATTTAGGACGAAAAAAGTGCAGATGGGTTATTAACTTTACAAGAATGATCAAAAAATCAAAAGGTTGGTCCATAATACACCACTACCATCTTCTCTATATTTAAATAAGTAAATTGTCGTCCTGCAGTTCAATAATAAAAAATTACAATTTAATCCCAGGGTTTTGATTCATAGGACAATTTATGATTCTAGATCATTTCATGGGTGAAAATGGACTGAGAGTTAGTGGATATTTCCACAGATTCGAATTTAGAAAAAGATGTTAAAGAAAAAGATTCTTAATGATTTCCTGCGATGAAAAACATAGTCCGGAATGAATCATGTGAAAATTGAGTACCACTGGTGGGATTCGATATTATCATTTCGAAGCATCTGTGGCAAAGGTGGAATCCGAACGAGCTCACTCAACTACTATAAGCTGAAAATCTGGCCAAAAGGAATTATTATATAGCAACATGTCCGTGGTAAGCCGTCATCCCAAGTCACCACAGTGACCAGGTACTGGTGCTTGTTAATGACGGTGGTCCTACTAAATCGTGACCATTTGTTTATACGATGTCGCCTCGGAAGGAACAAGCGCCGTGGCTGCATCTCATAAATCCCTCACTCCTCGAATGTAATTTGACGTGACAAATGGCAGATGTAACGATAACGCCGCGCATCCCGGTCGGTCGGCAGCATTTAAAATATGAGTCCGGCGCCCTTCATCGTTCATTAAAATAGACCGAAGAAATGCACATACCAATTCCTCGTCCTACTTCTCATTGGTCGCCTCATAATCCGAGGAATGAAAAGTATGTATATCATAAAACTCAATAAATCCTCGCATCAGTTACATCCTATCTTGAAGAAAAGATGTTACCAATATATCGAACACATTGTTGTCGAAAACCTGATTGGTTCCTTTGGAAATTGAGCTTTGTGTGAATGTATCGAATTTGAAAACTATCTTCAGACTATATTCGTTTTGTCAAAAAGATTACTACACTGAGAAAACTGTTTAGTTCGGACAACAAAACTTTTTGTTGGTATAGAAGCAACAAACTAGCTGTGAAGTTGTATCAACTTTTGTGCTCATTCAATGAGCACTTTGCTTCCTGTAAGCAAATATGATTTGCTTCCTCAAAAAGGAAGCATTAAGTATTCTTTACATCAGCATTAAATTTTGATTATTTGAGAAGTTATATTCAAAAAATTCATTTTAGAAAATTACAATAAAGCATAACCTTCTTATTTTTCAATGAAATGCGTTAATCTTATAGGTCAATCGATTCGTCTGGACGCAAGGAACCTTTATTTTCCTTAGGTCAGCTTCGAATTTTGAATATTATAGAAGTTATAGTTGAAAAACTAATTTTTTAAAATTAAATAGAACCATAACTTTGTTATTTTTCAATGAATTGAAATAACATTATAGACCAATCGATTCGTCTCGATGCAAGGAACATTTATTTTCCTTACGTCAAGTCAATATTTTGATTATTTGAAAAGTTATAGTCGAAAAATTAATTTTTGAAAATACAATTAACCATAACATCCTTATTTTTTAATGTAATGCAGTAATCATGTAGGTCAATCGATTCGTCTCGACACAAGGAATCTTTATTTGCCTTACATCAGCTTTCAATTTTGAATATTTGAGAAGTTATAGTGCAAAAATGAATTTTACGAAAATTATAAATAACCATAACTTCTTTAATTTTCAGTTAAATGCATTAATCATACAGGTCAATCGATTCGTCTTGACACAAGGAATCTTTAATTTCCTTACACGAGGTTTGAATTTTGATTATTTGAGAAGTTATAGTAGAAAAATCAATTTTTTAAAAATTTTAAGATTACATAAAACTTGTAAAATTAAATATTTTTTTAAACCCTTGTGATAGAATTAAGGTTTTATAGGGTGGAAGAAGTGTGCCAAATTTCATTCATTTCTATACACACGTTCTAGAGATATGCTGGGAACAAAAAAAAAGGGACACACACACATACACACACACAGACGTGAACAATTTTTCAGGACATCATACTAAATATATTCCAATTAAAATTTATCAAAAAACACCTTTTTTTAGAAAATGGATTTTGTCATGACTACAAAGCTTCCTCTATGAGGAAGCAAAATTGTTCAACAAACCTTTTGTTGAACCAGGAAAATTCATTTAAACCAACAAAATCTCAGTTTTCGTTGAATTAACAAAACTTTGGTTGGTTCAACAAAAATTCGGTTGGTACAAGCAACAATTTTTGATGCTTCTATAACAACTAAAAGTTTTGTTGTCCGAACCAAACATTTTTCTCAATGTAATAAATAAAGGTTTATATAAAGTTCTAAAATAATTTAACGTGATAAAAATAAATGATTAGTGAAAAAAAAAAAAAAATTTTTTAAATATACACCTTAGGTTAGTGAACATTATTCGAGAACCTAAAGATTACTTACAGTAATGTTTTCATGTGTTTTTTATATCAGTGTTTAATATATTAATATTTAATATATGTATATGTAATATATATTTACATATCAGTTACCATCAGAATGATGAAATTTTATGGGATTATAAAGTAATTTTAAGAGATTTGACTATATATTTTATGGAACTTTAAGTAATTTGAGAAATTTTTAGGCATTTTACGAAATTTCAATAGATTTTAAGATATTTTAAGAGATTTAATGAGATTTCATGGAATCTTAAAAAATGTTGAGGAATTTAAAAGAACTTTATGAAATTTATTGAGATTTTAGAAATATTAAGTGATTCACGATAAGGTAAAGTGGCCATTACTGGGACAGTGTAAGAAGTGTGTCCTATACTGAGACGATAATAAATAATGTTTGCTATCTATTACATCTTAAAATAGAACATAAAAGTAAAAATTGTTTAATATTTTCGAATTTCTTACTTATTTATTACACTATTTGTATTTGTTTTATAAGAAAATAATAAAAAGTGGTCCTTAATGAATGCGTATGAACCTCGTAAAAACTCGCCATTTTGCTTATGTTCATAAATGAAATGAGTGCTTATTTCGATTATTTCATTGAATATTTTTTTTTAAATCTTGTGTTCCATTATTGGACAAGTTTTTTAATGAGTTGCCTAAACTGAAACGGGGTGAATTGAATTCACGAATTGAATTCACAAATTAAAGCTCTTAAAATTACCATAAAAAACGAAGTGAATAAAGAAAACCTAGTTGCATTAGAAGAGCAGATGAACAGCTTAATCAATAATATTGCAAAAATTGAAGGAGAACTTGAAAATGTTGAAGTGCAGTCTCTGCAATCAAATCACGAATGTGTTGGCTACCTGCTATAATGTTTCTTTTATGGAATAAAGCAACATAATTTTCTTTAATTATGCTTATGTGACTTAGGTTGTCGTAAGTGTCCCAGTAATGGCTACTTTACCTTAGGATATTGTTATTTTAATGATTTAAGGGGATTTAAGGTATTTACTAGATTTCATTGGATTTTCAGAAATTTCAAGGGATTTCTTAAGATTTCATGGGATTTTAAGTAATTTTATTGGATTTGATGATATTTTGGGAGATTTTAAGTAATTTTAAACAACTTTAAGATATTTTATGAATTAAGTTAAATATTAAGTAATTTTAAACACTTTTGTTATAGAAATTTTAAAGGACAAGGTAAAATTATATTGGATTTTCACGAATTTCACGGCATTTCATAAGATTTCATGGGATTTTAAGTAATTTTATGGGATTTGATGATATTTTTGGAGATTCTAAGTAATTTTAAGGACATTTATTTCCAGTAAAGGGTTTGGTGAGAATATATTATATTTTCAAGAATTTTAAAGAATTTTGAGTAATTTTAAGATATATAATGAGACTTTATGGGATTTTCAGTAATTTTAAAAAATAACAATTGATTTTGCGAAATTTAAAGGAATTTCATAAGATTTCATAGGATTTTAAGTAGGTTTTTGAGTTATAAAGATAGGTTGTGGAATTTTAAGGAATTTTATGGAACAACGAGGAACATCAAAGATTTTATGGGATTTTGACATTTTAGGACATTTATTTCCAGAAATTTTAAGGGATAAGGTAAGATTACATTGTATTTTCACGAATTTCAAGGGATTTCTTAAGATTTGATTGGATTTTAAGTAATTTTATGAGATTTGATGATATTTTTGGAAACTCTAAATAATTTTAATCGACTTTAAGATATTTTACGAGATATTAGGTAATTTTAAACATATTTATTTCCATAAATTTTAAACGATTTGGTGAGATTATATTGTATTTTCAAGAATTTTCAATAATTTAACGAAATTTAATAGAATTTTGTGTAATTTTAAGAGGTATAATGAGACTTTATGGAATTTTGAGTAATTTTAAGTAATTTTAAGAAATATCAATTGATTTTGCGACATTGAAATGAATTTCATAAGATTTCATAGGATTTTGAGTAATTTTAAGAGTTATAATGATAGGTTGTGGAATTTTAAGAAATTTTATGGAACATCAAAGAGTATCAAGGAATATCAAGTAATTTTACACAATTTAAAGGAATTTCACTAGATTTTGAAGGATATTCAAGGCATTTTAAGACAGTGTATGGGATATTAAGGAATTTTAAAGACTTTTAAGGAATTCAGGGGATTTTACGGGATTTCATGGAATTTTAAAGACTTTTAAGGAATTCAGGGGATTTTACGGGATTTCATGGAATTTTAAATATTTGTATGATATTTTACTGGATATTAATTTATTTTGAGGACGTTCAACGGATTTTACGAGATGTTATTAGATTGGCAGGAATTGTAAGAGATTTCATGACATTTTATGAGATTTTTAATAATTTTAATGGATTGTACGATATTTTATAGGATGTTTAGTAATTTTAAAGACATTTAAGGAATTCAAGGGATTTTACGGGATTTCATGGAATTTTAAATAGGGAGTTTTAATAATTTTAAGAGATTTTACGATATTTAAGGGATATTTAGTAATTTTAAAGACTTTTAAGGTATTCAAGATATTTTACGAGATTTCATTGAATTGTCAGGAATTTTAAGAGATTTCATGACATTTCATGGGATTTTTAATAGTTTTAAGGGATTTTACGATATTTTATGGGTTATTCAGTAATTTTAAAGACTTTTAAGGATTTCAAGGGATTTTACGAAATTTTAGTGGATTGTCAGGAATTTTAAGAGATTTAATCAGATATAATGGGACTTTGAGTAATTTTAAGAAATATCAACTGAATTTACGAAATTTAAAGGAATTTCATCAAATTATATTTCAAGAGTTAAAAATTCTTCAATTATTTTTTCTACCAGTAAAAAGTGTGCAAAAACGAGAAATTAATCGTTCACTGAGCGCGCGGATCATAATTGTTAGTATTATTTGAAAATCTAGCAATATTATTGAAAACTGATCAAAAGTACAAATATTCCATGTAGCCAAATAAATTTTAGTAATGAAACTGGTATAAAAAAGTAATGACCACTTTCCATTTCTTGGTGAGATTCTGAGATTTTTAAACACCCTACGGCTGCTTTAACATTCCGTAAACCGGTGTAACGATAAGGTAAAGAATAAAGGATAGAGTGGTTGTGCTTTTTGATTGGTTTCGCTTGCACGTATCACGCCGGTAATCTAAAGATTCGCTATGGGTTTATTCATCATAAGGCAGCTAAAAGTTAAACGGTCCAAAGACTTCGATAGTCCTCTATTTTTACTCAATATTTGACCAAGCGGAGCAAACTAACAAAACTTCAACCTTGGAAGTTGGAAGCACACCAGATGCAGCATGCACCACCAAATATGAAAAAATTTTTCACAACCAATGTGAAAAAGTGCAAAACATGTCTAATAGCTTTTGATTTATCAGATACGTTATCATCATCATCATCATTATTATTATCATCCTCTACTTTCTAATCATCAGCATCGTTATATGCTAGAAGAATAGCAAAAGATGCATAAAACGATCTAAAAGTGTTCTTATGATCGTTCTTATTAAGTGCAAATGATTGCAGAGGATTTGCATGTCAAATTGGCAAACGAGTCTTCATGACACGGATCGATGAAAAGTTTCCCAACAAAACGCTCTCCATGTAAGCAGGATAATGCGGCATAATCATTAGGTCCGTTGCGGTGTGAAGTGAACGCATATCGACTCGGTTCATGCTTATCCGATGAAGGAAGATGACGAGGGATGAATAAGGGTCCGTGCTCGGTAGCTGTTTTGACATGAATATGGTTTCTTCGCGATTTCGATCCGCTCGTTACAACGGCCGAGTGGGTCGGATTACCCGTGACCGACACCTGGAGGAATGCCTCCTTTTCAAGGACGCCGACCATCCGGATATGCGCACAGTCATCTTCGATTCCTCACCTTGCATCAACGATTCTCACTCCTACTTCGTGCCCACTTTTTTTTATCATCCCCCTCAGATTCTCTCTCTCTCTCTCTCTCTCTCTCTCGTTTTCTTTCGTTTTCTTTCTTTCTTCTCTTTAACTCTCTATTCTCACTATCTCTTCTTTGCACCCTTTCCATTCTTGAGGTAGCCCGGAAACCGATTGGACACACTGTACGCGATTGGCAGCGACTTCGGCGAGACAACACAGCTTGCGAGAGAAGAATTCAAGTCAGCCGTGACATTGGAATCGGAATTCATTCTATATTCATTTCTTGATCGTATAGAAAAGGTGGAAGGGTGCATCGTTGCGAATTCGCGTAATAATTCGTGTGAAGTTAATTTAAGCTGTAAAGCTTTTCTCTAAAACTAGCAAACGTGCAACACGCGTGCTACGCACGCTATTATTTTTAGAGACACTAGCTCGACCGCGCGCTTCGCGCGCGCACTTACTTTGTCTCTAAATGTTATAATTTATATTTTATTTCTTCTTTTCTAACATTTATAATTAAGATTTTTATGTATTTTAAAAACTTAAACAATTTTCAAAGAATAATATATATTTATAAAAAAAATTTCCTAATTGTATAATCTAAATAGTTACATACTACAACTATTTATGATTTTTAATAATAAGGGTAAACTTCCGAAAAGGGTGTACCTCCGATTTTTTTCCGGCTCCGTATACTTATGTATTTTAACACCCTGATTGATTACGAATATGATAATTGAAATTTGTGCTTTTATTTTCATGGTGAAATTTTCAATATCTCCATTGGTTTTGGTTTGTTACCTACTCACGCTGTTCCCCTTTACCATTTCCTTTTACCATTCCCCATGCCATTTCCCTTTACCATTCCCTTTTCCATTTTCCTTTACCATTCCCTTTACCATTTCCCTATAAAATTTCCCTTTAATATTCCCTTTGCCATTTCCCTTTGCCATATCCTTTTACCATTTCCTTTTACTATTTCCCTTTCCCATTCCATTTATCATTTCCCATTTCTCTTTACCATTCTCTTTGCCATCTCCCTTCACCATTCCCTTTTCCATTTTCCATTTTCCTTTATCATTCCCTTTGCCATTTCCCTTTACCATTCCCCTTTGGCATTTCTCTTTACCATTTCCCTTTGTCATATCCTTTTTCCATTTTCCTTTGCCATCTACTTTGTCATTTCCATTTACCATTTCCTTTGCCATTTCCCTTTACTATTTCATTTACCATTTACCTTTACTATTCCATTTATCATTCCCTTTGACATTCTCCTTTACCATTCCCCTTTATCATTTCCCTTTACCATATCCCTTTATCATTTCTCCTTGCCATTTCCCTTTGTCATTCCCCTTTACCATTTCCCGTTCCATTCCTCTTTGCCATTTCCCTTCATCATATCTTTATAATTTCCTTTGCCATTCCCCTTTACCATTTCCCGTTCCTATTCCCCTTTAATATTTCCCTTTGCCATTTCCCTTTACAATATCGTTTTACCATTTCCCTGTATCATATCCCTTTACGATTTCTCTTTGCTATTCCCCTTTAACATTTCCATATAGTACATTCGACGTTTCAAATATCAACGAAATCCAAGTCGGAGGCGTTCCCAATATCAACCAAATTTATTTTCTCAAATGTCACATCAATTGCGCATGCGTATTGTACATAAAATAATATTTTTAGCATTTTAAACTGCGCGCAAATAGAAACCAATTAGATGCCGGAGCGCAACGCATGCAGAGTGGTATCAAGTGAGATTTTAGGTCCATGCTGGTTGATATTGAGAACGGAATGCGGTTGATATTGGGAATGTGTTGATATTGGGAAAGTTATTATTGGGAACGTCGAGTGTATACTGAATTCACTATTCAGCGAGCAACTAATGAGAATTGCACAAAAGCACGCGTTCGATTTTATATTTTAAAATAAATATCATATGATACTATTTTATGTTTTATGCCTTTTAGTAGAAACATTTTGTTAATTTTATTTTTGTCCACCTCTTTACTTCTTCGCCATTTTTATTTATAAAATAATAGCACTATAGAAAATAAAATGAGGATAGCGTCTCATAGCCCCGCAATTCGTTGAATCGTAATGAGAGTGGAAGAGAAAGAAGCCTGACAATACATAAAATGACACGTAACTTTACGTAGAAACTTAAAGTAACTTCCCAACCCTAGTGACACGTAAATTGATAATCGAGGATTATTATAAATTATAATTAAAAGTTTTGCGAATATGAAAATATTATAATATATATTTGATCTTTATTTCAATAGTATTATTTTATTATAAATATAATTTTAATTGAAATAGTGAAATATAACTATTACGGTAACATCAATTGAACATACGTATTACTTAAAATTTTTTTTCATTTTAAAATGCGCGTAAATAGCAACCAATAAATATTATATTTTATGATAATTCATAATAGTTTAAATTGTGACTCACCACTACTTTCTACATGTCACTTCCCAACGCTGGACTAATGAGCGCAGGAAGGCAAATATCGATTATCGAAACTTACATATCGATAACTAAGCGACGAATGAGGATTACAGAAACGGCAAGTATCGATTGTCGAAGATCACTATCGATACCTAGGCGACGAATTAGGATTACGGAAAAGGGATCACGACTTTCGACCTTTTTTAGGATCATCTTTTTATAATAGGATTATTAGAGAAGAACCACTCTTTTAGATAGAAATTTCAAGAGGTTTCTAAGAACTTTAAGCGAATTTGACGATTTTTAAGAGATTTTTACGAAATTCAAAAGATTTTTAAGATTTTTAAGATTTTAAAAAGATTTCGTAGAATTTTAAGGGATTCTAGGACATTTCGTGAAATCTTCAAGGAATTCATGCAATTTTAAGAGACTCTTTTAAGAATTCTAAGGAATTTTAAGGAATTCTAAATGTTTTGTAATTTATTAATTTATTAATTTATTAATTTATTAACGTCTCTAAATTTAATTTTGGAGACATTTTTAAAGAGGAACCACTCTTTTAGAGAGAAATTTCAAGAAGTTTCTAAGAACTTTAAGGGAATTTGACGATTTTTAAGAGATTTTTACGAAATTCAAAAGAGTTTTAAGATTTTTAAGATTTTAAAAAGATTTCGTAGAATTTTAAGGGATTTTAGGATATTTCATGAAATCTTAAAGGAATTCATACAATTTTAAGAGACTCTTGTAAGAATTCTAAGAAATTTAAAGGGATTCTACATGTTTTTTAATTTTGAGGGATTTTAAAAGATTTCAACGAATTTAAGAGATTTTAAAGGTTTTCGTGAAATAAGGAATTTCAAAAGGTTTGTAAGAGTTTTGTGGGGTTTTAAGGAATTTTAAATTTTATCCTGGAATTTCAAGGAATTTTAAGATATTTTAAAAGATTTCTAAGAATTTCAAGGGATTTTGTGGAATTTGATGAAATTTCTAATACTTTTAACCGATTTTAAAGTTATAAACGGATTTTAAATGCTATCATAAATTTTCAAGAATTTTCTGAGAATTTTAAGAGATTTCAAAAGATTTTTACGATTTTCAAAAGATTTAGTAGAATTTAAATGGATTTCAAAGGCTGTAAATTTTTTAAGCGCTTTCAAGAAATTTTTCGATTTTTAAAAGATATTGTGGAATTTTTATGGATTTTATGGAATCTTATGAGAGTTCTAATAATTTTAAAGGATTTCAAGAGATTTTTCTGATTTTTAAAGGATTTTGTAGAATATTTAAGAATTTCATGGAATTTGATGAGATTTCTAATGATTTTAAGGGATTTTAAATGTTAAGGAATTTCAAGAGGTTTCAAGGAATTTTAAATGTTATTCTAGAATTCAAAGGAATTTTAAGATATTTAAAAATATTTTTCAGAATTGCGAGGGATTTTATTGAATTTTATGAGATTTCTAATAATTTTAAGTGATTTCAAGAGATTGTTTTGATCTTTAAAAGATTTCATGAGAATTTTAAAGGATTTCATGGAATTTGATAAGATTTCTAATAGTTTTAAGGGATTTTAAAGGTATAAAGAGATTTTAAATTTTACCGTAAACTTTCAAGGATTATCTGTGAATTTTAAGAGATTTTAAAGTTTGTCAGGGAATTTTGTGGAGAGATTTCAAAATATTTTTACGATTTTTAAAAGATTTAGTAGAATTTAAAATCTGTCGACTGCTAAAAGATATTGTGGAATTTTTATGGATTTGATGGATTTTTATGAGATTTCTAATCATTTTAAAAGATTTCCAAAGATTTTTCTGATTTTTAAAAGATTGTGTAGAATTTTTAAGGATATCATTGAAGCGGGAGTGTCTCTAAGGCAGGTTTTTTGCCCACTTTAGATTTGACCCAAAAAATTCGAAAAAATCCATACACTATCTACGAACAATAAGAAGTCAATTCCACCCTAAACGGACAACCCTCACCCCCCATTCACCCTGAGCACCCCTTAAAAAATGAAAACCACCGCTTCTGTGCAGTGTTTTTTGGGAAAACCCCCAATTTAAAAAAATCAGGAAAAATACGTATATAGGTTTTTGGAGTCGCTGAATTCGAATCCGAGATCCGTTGACCTCCAGCATATCAGATGCAAAGTCATTTGAAGGTCAAACTGCAAAAAATGCGATAAAAAAATCCAGAAAAATACATACATAGCTTTTTGAGGTCGATGATTTCTAATCCAAGGCCCGTTGACCTCCAGCATATAAGATTCAAGGTCATTTGAAGGTCAAACTGCGAAAAATTCGATATAAAAATCCAGAAAAATACATACATAGCTTTTTTGGGTGGCTGATGTCGAATCCGAGGTCCGCTGACCTCCAGCATATCAAATTCAAGGTCAATTGAGGTCAAACGGCAAAAAATTCCATAAAAAATCCAGAAAAATACATACATAACTCCTTGGGGTCGCTGATTTCGAATCCGAGGTCCGTTGACCTCCAGCATATTAGATTCAAGGTCATTTGAAGGTCAAACTGCAAAAAGTTCGAAAAAAAAATCCAGAAAAATACATACCTAAGTTTTTGGGAACAATTATTTCAAATCCGAGGTTCATTGACCTCCATCATATCAGATTCAAGGTCATTTGAAGGTCAAACTGCAAAAAATCCAGAAAAATAATAGGGGGTTAGGGTGGTCCGTTTAGGTTGGAATTTACTTCTTATTGTTAGTAGATATTGTATGGATTTTTTCGAAGTTTTTGGGCCAAATCTAAAGTGGGCAAAAAACCTGCCTTAGAGGCCCTCCCCCTTTGATAAGATTTTTAATGACTTTAAGGGATTTTAAATCTTAAGTAATTTCAAGAGGTTTCTAGAATTTTTTAGAGATTTCATGGAATTTTATGAGAAGTCTAATAGTTTTAATTGATTTTAAATGATATAAAAGGGATTTTAATTGTTATCATAAAATTTTAAAAACTTTCTAAGAATTTTACGAGATTTTAATGATTTTTCCAGTTATTTTTGCTTCCTCATAGAGGAAGCTTTGTGGTGGTGACAAAATCCAGTTTCCTAAAAAAGGTTTCTTCAACATATTTTCATGTCAATATATCTAACATGATATCCTGAAAAATTGTCCGGATGTGTGTGTGTGTGTGTGTGTGTGTGTGTGTGTGTGTGTGTGTGTG
>CAJFCO010018442.1:9457-27259 GCA_904066015.1 Synergus gifuensis | reverse complement strand
GTGTGTGTGTGTGTGTGTGTGTGTGTGTGTGTGTGTGTGTGCGGATGTATGTCACGATCCAGCAATTTCTTGAAAACGCGTAGAGATAAATTAATGAAATTTTGCATAGTTATTTCATTATACACCTAGTTGAATTTCTTACAATGGTTTAACAAAATATTTTATTTTACAAGTTTTATGTACTTTTATAATTTTCTTAAAATTTATTTTTTCACTATAACTTCTCAAATAATCAAAATTCAAAGATGATGTAAGGAAAACGTAGATTCCTTGTGTCGAAACGAATCGATTGATCTATATTATTAATGCATTTCATTAAAAAATAACAAAGTTATGGTTAATTGTATTTACAAAAATTAATTTTTCGACTATAACTTTTCAAATAATCAAAATTTTGTCTTGACGTAAGAAAAATAAATGTTCCTTGCATCGAGACGAATCGATTGGTCTATAATATTATTTCATTTCATTGAAAAATAACAAAGTTATGGTTTTATTTAATTTTAAAAAGTTAGTTTTTCAACTATAACTTCTATAATATTCAAAATTCGAAGTTGACGTAAGGAAAATAAAGGTTCCTTGCGTCGAGACGAATCGATTGACCTATAAGATTAATGCATTTCATTGAAAAATAAGAAAATTGTGCTTTATTGTAATTTTTGAAAATGAATTTTTCGAATATAACTTCTCAAATAATCAAAATTTAATGTTGATGTAAAGAATAATTAATGCTTCCTCTATTAGGAAGCAAATCATATTTGCTTACAGGAAGCAAAGTGCTCATTGAATGAGCACAAAAGTTGATACAACTTCACAGCTAGTTACGAAATTTAAAAGATTTTTAGGACTTTTAAAAGATTTCGTAAAATTTTAAGGGATTTCAGGATATTTCTTGGAATTTTAAAGAAATTCATGCAATTTTAACAGATTTCGATGAATTTTAAGGGGTGTCGAAAGTTTTTATGAAATTTTGAGGGATATCATAGAATTTTATCAGATTTCTAATAAATTTAATTGTTTTATAAGGATATAAAGAAATATTAAATGTCCTCGTAGAATTTTAAGGAATTGAAGAAGATTTTCACAAATTTTTACGGCTCTCAAGAGATTTTTATGACTTATAAAATATTTTATGGAATTTGAAGGATATATTTTAAACTTTGTCTGGGAATTTTTATGAGTTTCTAAAGCTTTTCATGATTTTTAAATGATTTCGTAGAATTTAAAAGGATTTCGAAGATTTTCGTAAAATTTTAATGGATTTCAAGAGATTTTTCTGATTTTTAAATGATTTTCTGAAATTTTTATAGATCTTATGGAATTTTATGAGATTTCTAATAATTTGAAGGAATTTAAAAATATGTATGTACAAAATTTTGTAGAATTTTAAAGGATTTTATAAAGTTTGATGAGATTTCTGTAGATATTAAGGGATTTTAAATGTTAAGGAAATTTCAAAGGTTTCTACGAATTTTTGGAGATTTTAAAGAATTTTAAGTGATAACGAATAAGGTTTTTCTGAAATTTTAAGGGACTGGCAAACCAATAATCACGCGATTATTTTGTTTCCCTTCTTATAATTTCAAGTCATTCAAAAGCCAATCAGATTTGCAACCATAACGTATGCGATATTTTGCGAGACATTTCGTTACACCATTTTTTTTAGAAAGGAATTTCAAGAGATTTCTAAAAATTTCAAGATTTAACAGATTTTTAGAATATTCCAATGAATTTTCAGAGATAATAAATGTGAAATTTTGAGAAATTTAAAGAGATTTCAACAAATTTGAACTGATTTCGAAGGTTTTTGTGAAATTAAGGTAAATACACCTGTAATTGTCACACCTTAAGCAAAATGAAAGATTTTAAATGCTTATAATATCAGGTTAAACAAGATTTTGATTTTTGTAAATTATTGAAGTGATTAAGAGTATAGTTTAAAAAATAGAATTTGGTTTGCTTAACATGATATTTAATTCAATTTAATTTATATTCAAGATTAAAATTTAAATAATGCAAATGCGTTAGTTATCGTCATAGTACTGGCTGTTTCAGTAATAATCGACTCGTTATATATAATTCGATGACAGAATATTTAAACTTGCTAAAAATAATATGTTTTTATTCGGAGGCAACAGGACTGCTTGTTTTATGGAAAATATTAGGCCATCTGACCATAACTAAAGCAGTGACGATTACTGGTGCTTTTATTACCTTATAAGATTTCGAAAAACGGTTTTTGGAAATTTTAAGGGATTTTAAATGCATTCTTTCTTGCAGAATTCTAATTATAAAGCACTAAACTGAATTGAATAGATACAAAACAATGCACTATTTCCTGCTCTGAGATTATGTGCTCTTAAAAACGTCGATAGGGATTTGGATGGGCGAATTAGCGGAAAGTATAAATTTAATGTTTCGGAAAGCAGAACATTGGACGAGTCAATATTCATGAATACAGAACCATGCGTGTGATCAACGGGTGCGATACGTGCTACCCGAAGATAACGGATCTATAGTGTTTAACATAAACAATTAACATACAAATGGCTTGCCTTCTGAATGCAATAAATGAATCACCGGATGTCAACATTATTATGAGTAGTGAGTACTGTGCGATCTGCCACTATGTACAGGTCTCTCATGATCTGTTATGCAATCATTATGCCAACCTGATAATAGGTGTCATTAAACAGATCTAATTCAAAAAGAAATCATTTTCCCATAATTTGATTTCACATATATAAAACACAAAAACAAAAAAAATGTATTCCTATCTTAAGAAAGAGATGTTACCAATATATCGAACACATTGTTTGTCGAAAACCTGATTGATTCCTTTAGAAATTGCGCGAATTTGTGTGAATGTATCGAATTTGAAAACTATCTTCAGACTATTTTCGTTATCAAAACGATTACTAATAAAAAGCCTATATAGAGATAGAAAATAATTTAAAGTGATAAAAATAATTATTTTTATGTGAAAAATAAATGATTAGTGAAGCAAAAAAATATTTCAAAATATATACCTAAGGTTAGTGAATATTATTTAAGAAATTAAACAGATTTTAAATTAAACAGTAACTTTTCTTGTGTTTTTTTTATATCACTTTGTAATATATTAATATTTAATAATATATTCGTATATTTATTATTTACAGACCAGTTACCATCAGAATTATGAGATTTTATGGGATTATAAAGTAATTTCAAGGGATTTGACTATATATTTTGTGGAATTTTAAGTAATTTCAGAAAGTTTTAGGAGATTTTTAAGCATTTTACAAAATTTCATTAGATTTTAAGATATTTTAAGAGATTTAATGAGATTTCATGGAATGTTGAATAATGTTGAGGAATTTAAAAGGGTTTTATGAAATTTATTGAGATTTTAGAAATATTAAGTGATTTCATGGTATTTCGAGGAATTTTATGAAATTTTAAAGGATTTTACAAAATTGCATGAAATTTTAAATAATTTTCAGAGAATAAACGATATTTCATAGCATATTAAGTTATGTTAATGACTTAAGGGATTTTAAAGCATTTACGAAATTTCTGTGGATTTTCAAGAATTTCAAGGGATTTCAGAAGATTTCATGGGACTTTAAGTATTTTTATGGGATTTGATGATATTTTGGGAGATTCTAAGTAATTTTAAAGACATTTATTTCAAAAATTTTAAAGGATTTGGTGAGATTATACTGGATTTTCAAGAATTTTAAAGAATTTAACGAAATTCCATGGAATTTTGAGTATTTTTAAGAGATATAATGAGACTTCATGGAATTTTGAGTAATTTTAAGAAATAACAATTGATTTTGCGAAATTTAAAGGAATTTCATAAGATTTCATAAGACTTTAAGTAGTTTTTTGAGTTATAAGGATAGTTTGTGGAATTTTAAGGAATTTTATGGAACAACAAGGAACATTAAATATTTTATTGAATCTTGACATTTATGGACATTTATTTCCAGAAATTCTAAAGGATTAGGTGAGATTTTATTGGATTTTCAGGAATTTTCAATAATTTAATGAAATTTTATGGAATTTTGAATATTTTTAAAAGATATAATGAGACTTCATGGAATTTTGAGTAATTTTAAGAAATATACAATTGATTTTGCGAAATTTAAAGGAATTTCATAAGATTTCATAGGATTTTAAGTAGGTTTTTGGGTTATAACAATAGGTTGTGGAATTTTAAGGAATTTTATGGAACAACGAGGAACATCAAAGATTTTATGGGATTTTGACATTTTAGGACATTTATTTCCAGAAATTTTAAAGGATAAGGTAAAATTAAATTGGATTTTCACGAATTTCAAGGGATTTTTTAAGATTTCATGGGATTTTAAGTAATTTTATGGAATTTGATATTTTGGAAGATTCTAAATAATTTTAATCGACTTTAAGATATTTTACGAAATATTAAGTAATTTTAAACACATTTATTTCCATAAAGTTTAAACGATTTGTTGAGATTATATTGTATTTTCAAGAATTTTCAATAATTTAACGAAATTCCATGGAATTTTGTTTAATTTTAAGAGATATAATGAGACATCATGGGATTTTGAGTAATTTTAAGTAATTTTAAGTAATATCAATCGATTTTGTGAAATTTAAAGGAATTTCATATGATTTCATAGGATTTTTAGTAATTTTACGGGTTATAGCGATAGGTTGTGGAATTTTAAGGAATTTTATGGGATATCAAAGAATATCAAGGAATATTAAATGATTTTATGAAAATGAAAGGAATTTCACCATATTTTTAAGGATGTTAAAGGCATTTTAAGATATTGTATGTGGTTTTAAGTAATTTTAAAGCCTTTTAAGAGATTCAAGGGATTTTACGGAATTTCAGGGAATTTTAAATTTGTAAGATATTGAATTTTGTAAGATATTTAACGGGATATTAACATATTTTGAGGACTTTAAAGGTATTTTCCGAGGTTTCATTGGATTGTCAGGAATTTTAAGAGATATTTCATGATACTTCAGGGGATTTTAAATGATTTTAAGGGATTTTACGATATTTTATATTTTAGTAATTTTAAGAACTTTTAAGGAATTCAAGGGATTTTAAGAAATTTCTGTGGATTTTCACGAATTTTTTTAGAGATTTAATCAGGTTTCATGGGACTTTGGGTAATTTTAAGAAATATCAAATGAATTTACGAAATTTAAAGGGATTTCACCAAATTTTGAAGGATTTAGTAATTTTAAGAACTTTTAAGGAATTCATGGGATTTTAAGAAAATTCATTGGATTTTCACGAATTTTTTAGAGATTTAATCAGGTTTCATGGGACTTTGAGTAATTTTAAGAAATATCAAATTAATTTACGAAATTTAAAGGAATTTCACCAAATTTTGAATGATAATAAAGGAATTTTAAAGAATTTTATGAAACTTATGGAGATTCCTGAAATTAGATAAAGAATTACAAGAATTTATATTTCAAGAATTAAAACTTCTAAATTATTTTTTCTACTAACAAAAGGTGTGCAAAAACGAGAAATTAATCGCTTTCAGATTTAATTTAATTTAATTTAATTTAATTTTAATTTTGGGATCATAATTGCTAATATCTTTAAAAATTTGGTACAAGATTGTTATGCGATATTATATTTTCGTTTATCCCTTGCCAGTTTTCAAGAGGATGTCAACCGTCCCACGTACTAAAATGTTAATTTTTTCCTGCAGTTGTCCCATATGTGACGTTCTTCCTCGTTGTATTAAAAGCATTCAATTTCAATAACTGCACATGTAAGAAGATCATGAATGAAGTCAAATGGACATTATAGCATAATATATTCGCCAATATAAATAAACAGTACTTTACAACAGTTTTTTAGTGGAACATGTGGTGAAGCGAAGACATCTCATTGACTATTCAGTAGACTGTCGTGTACGCACGAACCAATAACTCACGTTCTTAATTGTCCATCATGCTGCATTTAAAATTATTTCCCTTCACTTGAATGAGAAAAAACCCAACTATCACTCATTTTTAATACACAAAAGAGATATTTAACATTATAAAAAAAATCTAGTATTATCAGTCCCGCTCTATACGTGCGTTTCACTACTTTTTGTTTTTTCGAGCACAATAACTTCTAATGCAAGTTCATAATATTGAATCAATAATTAGGACATTATTAAGGGAATATTTATAAAACTAGCAACCCAACACGTACGCTATGTGCAAGATTATTTGTTTTGCTTTTTACAATTATAATATTAATAGGATTCTAAGAATTTTGAAAGATTCCAACGAATTTTAAATGATTTCAAAAGTTTTCGTGAAATTTCGAGTAATTTTAAGAGAACTCAAGAGATTTTTCTCAGTTTTAAAAGATTTTATGGAATTTTTTAGGATTTCATGGAATTTGATGAGATTTCTAATAATTTTTATGGATTTTAAATGATATGATGATACTTTACTTGTTATCATAGAATTTAAAATAATTTCAAGAAATTTCTGGGAATTTTAAGAGATTTTCACGAATTTTAAGCCATTTTGAAGGTTTTCGTAAAATTCTAAGAGATTTTAAAAGGTTTCTGGGATTTTAAGGGATTTTAAACGTTCTTATGGAATTTCCAGGATTTACAAGGAAATTCTAAAGATTTTAATGATTTTTTAAAAAAGATTTTGCATAATTTACAAGAATTTCGAAGGTTTTAGTAAAACTTTAAGGGTTTTCAAGAGATTGTTCTAATTTTTAAAAGATGTTATAAAATGTTTAGGGATTTCATGGAATTTAATGAAATTTCTAATGATTTTAATAAGAGATTATAAATGTTAAGAAACTTCAAGAGGTTTCTAGGAATTTAAAAATTTTTTCACGAATTTTAACATAGATTTTAAGAAATTAATTACTTTGAAGGTTTTTATGAATTTTTAAAGGATTTCAAGAGGTTTCTAGGAATTGCAAGGGATTTTAACGAATTTTAAGGATCTTCTAAGGCTTTTTTTTTGTAAAATATAATTTAAATATTATACTATCAATGTAATAAATGTAAATTCAGGGATTGAATCTATAAATTGTAATTATTGAGAATATTTCAGATATAGTGTATTTTAGTGAAAATATTATTAATAAATTATTTTCTGAAATATTGAATTGTTTCCAAGAGAAGCGCATGGAAAGCTTTTGTTTATAATTAAGTTATAAAATATAATATTAAATATGAAAATATTTCAAAGAGGATATTAAAAATCTAAAAAAAAATCTTGTCATTTCTCGTTTCATACTTTCAAACCCAAAAAGTGCTTCATTTTAGATATTTAAATTACACTATAAATTAAATCATTCAATCAAAACTCTTCTGAATTCTAAGCTTCTGAAACTAAAAATTAAGATATTTATAATTTAAGAAAGAAAATTCAAAATCCCTTATATATGTATATGAAAAAAATTCTTGCAATTTGCATATTCGTGTTTCAAATTTTGAAATAAAAAAAAAATTATCAAAAATGTTTATTAACAAAATTTAGATAAACCCAACTATTCATTAATGAAAGTAGAAAATTATCAAAATTTCCATGTCCTGAAAATTTAAAATACCTGAATTTTCAAATTTCCGAAAATTCAAATTCCTAAAAATAAAAAAAAATTTCCAAAAAATTTTCATACAAAACTTTTATGTTAAAAATTTCTCCAGAATTTTTGTTAAAAATTTATTTTCAAAACTATTGTTCAAAATATTGAACAAAAATTTTGAATAGAAATTTTTAAAACAAATTTGAAATTTGAAATTTTGATAAAAATTGTAAATATTAAAATCTTTTTTTTAATTTCCAGAATTTGAATATTCGGATGCTTTATATTTTTATTAAATTGAAATTTCGGTAATTTTCCACATTCGTTAATAAATATTTTCGATATATTTTTTGATAATAATATTATCTTTAGTCAGGAATTTGAAACTTCATGTATTTGTATTTTTCGGGAGCAGTTAATTCCGCATTTTTTCACAATCGGGATTTTTATTTTTCAGCAAAAAGATGTCCCAAAATAACAATATTAAAATTTATAAAAATTAACACACACAAAGTTAAATTAATTAATTCAAAACATACAAATTCCACAATACAAATAAAAGCGACTCTTGCAACGCAAAAAGGAGACATAGATAAATAAATAAAAAGATATTGCAGTTTGAGAGATTCGAATCGAACGAATGTCCCAATATCACAAAGTCGAATTGAAAACTATGAATACGAGTGCACACAGGTCATATCCGATCGGGATTACGTGAACCCAGGTGGATATAAAACTGGCGGGCGTTTTAAACGGAAATAGAAATCTATATCGGCTGAGCTACAACTCATGTATGTGTATATTCGCATCAAGCCAATTTTACTGTATAAGTGCACACATGGAAAGATCCTGCGTTATTGAATTCACGTAGCATTGAACAAATGCGTCGGAGCCTGTCGACGCGCCCCATGACACCCACAAGTATACAGTCACTTCCTCTTGTTTTAAACGTTTTATTGCGGCAACGCATCAGAAACTCATAATATTTTAATAACACCAGGAAGGAGATCAATAATAAATTCCGTTTATTCTCTCATTTTTTTTACAGCGACAAAAATCACAAGCTATCTAGATGTTGTAATTTATGATATTTTATTTTTTCTTTCCTAACAGATATAATTCAGATTTTTTTCTAATTTCAGTTTTATATTAATAACAGTTACATGATATGTATTTTAAAAACTTGACAAATTTTCAAGACATATATTTATAAAAAAATGGATATAGTTCTGAATAATGGTTACATCCGATTTTTTTTAAACTACGTACACTTACGTATTTTGATGCGTTGACTACGAAAATGATAGTGAAAATTGGCGGAAATGTGAATTTAATGAGAAAAAATATGAAAAACCCACAAATTCATGGTTTTTTGCGATTATATCAGCTAATATGCAAAATAAAAAAAAATGTTCCAAATAAAAGTTGTAGATCTCATCGAAATATACATTTTTTGTTTGAAATATTTCTTTCTGCAATTGATAGTTTTCGAAAAAATCAAAAATATCGATTTTTATTTATAAAAAACCCAATACCATGGCTCTTGACATTATAGATGGAAATCATTGTAAAAGAAAATTATTATAAAGGGAATGGTAAAGGAAAATGACAAAGGGAAATGGCAAACAGCATGGCAAAGGTAAATGGCAAAGGGAATGGTAAAGGGAATGGAAAAGAGAAATGACAAAAGGATATGGCAAAAACAAATGGCAAAGGGAATGGTAAAGGGAAATGGTAAAGAGAAATGGCAAAGGGAGTGGCAAAGTGAATGACAAAGGGAATGGCAAAGGGAATGGTAAAGGGAATGGTAAAGGGAAATGGCAAACGGAATGGCAAAGGGAAATAGCAAATGGAATGGTAAAAGGAATGGTAAAGAGAAATGGCAAAGGGAATGGAAATGGGAAACGGCAAAAGGAATGGTGAAAATAATAGTAACGGGAAATGACAAAGGAAATGGCAAAGGGAAAAGGGCAATGGGAAATGGCAAAGGGAGTGGCAAAGGGAGTGGCAAAGGGAACGTTAAAAGGAAATGGCAAAAGGAATGGCAAAGGTATTGGTAAAGGGAATGGGAAAGAGAATGCGGAAGAGAAATGACAAAGGAATATGGCAAAAGGGAATGGTAAAGGGAATGGAAAAGAGAAATGGTAAAGGGAATGGTAAAGGGAAATGGTAAAGGGACATGGCAAAAGGAATGGCAAAGGAAAATGGCAAAGGGAATGGTAAAGGGAATGGGAAAGAGAAATGACAGAGATATGGCAAAAGAAAATGGCAAAAGGAATGGTAAAGGGAATGGTTAAAGGAATGAGAAAGAGAAATGACAGAGATATGGCAAAAGGAAATGGCAAAAAGAATGGTAAAGGGAATGGTTAAAGGAACGGTAAAGGGAATTTTAAAGGGAAATGGCAAAGGGAGAGGCAAAGGGAATGGAAAAGGGAATGGTAAAGGGAAATGATAAAGCGAATGGTAAAGGGAAATGGCAAAGGGAATGGCAAACGGAATGGTAGAGGGAATGGTAAAGGGAAGTGGCAAAAGGAATGGTAAAGGGAAATGGCAAAGGGAATCGTAAAGAGAAATGGCAATGGGAGTGGCAAAGTGAATGGCAAAGGGAAATGACAAAGGGAATGGAAAAGGGAATGGGGAAGAAAAAAGACAAATAGATATGGCAAAGGGAATAGTGAAGGGAAATGGTAAAGGGAAATAGGAAAGGGAAATGGCAAAGGGAATTGTAAAGGGAATGGGAAAGAGAAATAACAAAGGGATATGGCAAAATAGATTGGTAATTGAAATGGCAAAGGTAATGGCAATCGGAATTGTAAAGGGAATCGTAAAAGGAAATAGCAAAGGGAATGGTAAAGGGAAATGGCAAAAGAAATGGCAATGGGAAATCGCAAAGGAAATGGGAAAGGGAAGTGGTAAAGGGAATGGAAAAGATAGATGACAAAGGGATATGGCAAAGGGAAATGGAAAAGAGAATGGCAAAGGGAAATAGTAAAGGGAATGGGAAAGGGAATGGCAAATGGCAAATGGGATAGTAAAGGGAATGGTAAAGGGTGAAAAGCGTAAGTAGGTACCAAACTAATACGAATGGAGATACGATTGTAATCTTTGTATCATTGATTTTCTCGGAAATTATCATTCACAGAAAATAATGTTTTAAACAAAAAATGTGTATTTCGATGAGATCTACAAGTTTTGTTTAAGACATTTTTTAATTTTGTATATTAGCTGAGATAATCACAAAAAACAATTATTTTATGGGGTTTTCATGGTTTTTCTCATTAAATTCAAATTTCCGCCAATTTTCACTATCATTTTCGTAATCAACGCATCAAAATAAGTAAGTATACGCAGTTTAAACTAAATTCATTTTACTCTAATTTTCCTCTCTTAAAAAATCTGCCTTCTTTTGCCTTTAAATATCGTAAAATCCCTTGAAATCAGTTACTTAAAGGTTCCTAAAATTACTTAAGGGGGTATTCTAGTCTAGAATTTTGAAAAAATCGATTTTTTGCATATTTTCAAAGATTAGGCTTCCAAGAATATATCCTCCGAAGGATTTTTTATAATTTCGATTATTGACAGAGTTATAGCCATTTCATATGCAGTCATTTTAGTAACATAGTGAGAGAGTCGGTCCACAGTGGGTGGAAATGGATTCATGGTGACCAGTCAATTTATTCACACCGAATATGAATCTTTTATAGACAAAAACCGATTTTTAACTGAATTCATGAAAGACAATAAATAATTTGTTATTTTATAAACAAATTTTATAAACAATTGTCCATATTAGGTATTTATGATCACATAAATGAAGTTTTTTCTATTGAATCGGTCAAAAATTACAGACAAGTGTCACTTAATTACCCGATTTAGTCATTCAATAATAATTAATTATTTTTTAAACAAATTTAATTAACAAATGCACTGTTTGGCTATTTTTAGAGGTAGAAACTTGGTTTTCTCAACATAATCAAGTGTAAATGACTAATTTTGCAACCTTTAGGGAGTTTACATGACAATAAACAATTTTAATTGTTAACAACAATTATATAAACAAAGTTTTATTAGCTTCAAAATTTTTTGAGAAAAAAATTGCGTTTCTGTGATGCATGAGCAACTTATTATTTAGCAATGACTCTTAGCTATCCATGAATTTTGTTTTCAAAAAATTCCGAAGCTTATAAAAATTTGTTTATATAATTGTTGTTAACAATTAAAATTGTTTATTGTTATGTAAACTCCCTAAAGGTTGCAAAAGTAGTCATTTATGTTGAAAAAACCAAGTTTCTACCTCTAAAAATAGCCAAACAGTGCATTTGTTAATTAAATTTGTTTAAACAATAATTAATTATTATTGAATAACTAAATCGGGTAAGTAAGTGACACTTGTCTGTAATGTATGGAGCAATGTATGGTCCAATGTATGGAGCAGGAATCGCGGATTAACGAAATGTAAGAGAAAACTGCGTGCAACTTTGCTCAAATCTTTAAACGCGTTTTTCTCGAAACTACTTTTTTCGTCACCTTTGACATGCTTTCTGAAGTTCTAATAAACCGATTAACTTGAAATTTGGTGTGGACCTTCTTTATCGTCTGAACTAGGATCATTTAAAAATTTTGATTTTTACTATTTTAAAAAAATGTTTACTCTTGAAAAAAAGGGCAAAAAATAACTTTTTTTTCAAACAGTCGCCATTTTGTCAAAACATTTTTTTTTTTCATTGATCCTATTTCAGACGATAGCGACATTCTTACTGATTAAGAATCTTTTCTTTTTTTTTTCCGACCACCAGAAGGGTTGGAATCGTGTCAATACGGACGCACCGTTTTTTCGACCCCTCCCACTTCATCAGCCTGTAACTTGTTCAATTTTCGAATTTTTTTTTTCTAAATTTTTTTACATATTGTTGGAATATGAATAAATGTTCTGTAAAAAAGTTTATGATAAAAATATTTTTATTTTTTTTTTAATCGAATTTCAAAAAACACCCAATATTTGTACTTCTAGACTAGAATACCTCCTTAAAATTATATAAAATCTCATGAAATCTCACGAAATCCCTTTAAATTTCTGAAAATCCAAATAAATTTCGTATTCTTTCATATTAAAAATCCCGCGAAATCTCATTAAATTCCTTAAAATTACTTGAAACCTCATTAAATATCGTTAAATCCTTTAAAATACCTGAAAATCCAATGAACTTTCGTAAATTACCTCGAAATCTGTTAAAAACTTCTAAAGTTACTTAAAATTCCACAAAATATCGCTTAACCCTGTAAAATTACTTCAAATCACATTAAATTCCTTTAAATTTCATAAAATCACTTAATATTCCTTAAAATTACTTAATATCCTTTACAATATTTTTAAATCCCTTAAAATTACTTACAATTACAGAAAATATCGTCAATCCTTTTAAATTCCTTAACATTATTCAAAACCCTTTAAAATTTCATTAACTTACTTAAAATATCTGAAAATCCAATAAAATTTCTCAAAATTATTAAAAATCCAAAAATCAATTTCTTTAGATTCAATAAAAATCGCAATAACTGGTAAAATACCTTAAAATTCCGTGAAATCTTTTAAGGGATTCTAAATGTTTTGAAATTCTGAGGAATTTTAAGAGGTTTCTAAGAATTTTAAAAGATGTTTAACCCTTTCAGTCATGCAATTCAATTGTTTTTGGTTTGCAAGTTAAAATATACGTTTCCGATGTATTTTTCGATGCTGAATCCGAATCGAAAATACAAATAAAATAAAAATGAGAAAATACAATAAACGTAAAAAAAACTCCAGCAGTGGGGTAAAAACTACCCCTTATGTAATAATATGAAATTATTTTCGACAGATGAATCTAGGTATATTTTTCCAATGTATTCTTAGACGCTGAATCCGAATCCGATGATGAAAATACAATAAACCTAAAAACAACCCTTCAATGGTGTAAAAACTACCCTTTCTCATAATAACAAATTATTTTTGACAGATGAGTGCAGATATATGTTTCCGATGTATTTTTCGGCGCTGAATCTGAGTCCAATGTCGAAAATACTATAAACCTAAAAACAACCCCTACAGTGGTGTAAAAACTACCCCTTTTGTAATAATATGAAATTTTTTTCGACAGATGAATGTAAGTATATGTTTCCAATGTATTTTTCGACACTGAATCCGAATCCGATGATGAAAATACAATAAACCTAACAAAAAACCTTCAATGGTATAAAAAATACCCCTTTTCTCATAATAACAAATTATTTTTACAGATGAGTGCAGATATATGTTTCCGATGTATTTTTCGGCGTTGAATCCGAATCCAATGTCGAAAATACAATAAGCCTAAAAACAACCCCTACAGTGGGGTAAAAACTACCCCTTTTGTAATAATATGAAATTGTTTTCGACAGATGAATGTAGGTTATGTTTCCAATATATTTTTCGACGCTTAATTCGAATCCGATGACGAAAATACAATAAACCTAAAAACAGCCCCTACAGTGGGGTAAGAACTACTGCTTTTACCTCGCGTGCATGATTCCGAAATGCCCTCCTCTTGTGAACACGGACTTGGGAATGTCTGAGGCAGAGTTAACTTTTTTTTTGTTTTTATATTTTTTTTATTTTTTACATTTTTTTTCTTCATAACAATTTTAAAATTATTCTTGGTTTTCATTGTTATTTCTTGTTCAGTGAATTTACTTGAAAATTTGTACTGGAAGATTTTTGGGGCCGCTCATTACGAATCTACAGTCAGGATATTAAAATTTTTTAATTCAAGATGGCGGTTTCAAAATGTTGGTTACAAATTTATAAAAAAGAAACATAGGGCCCGAAAAATCTGTACTCGGCGGTTTTCGGGATCACTGATTACGAATTCGTTATCAAATATTTTTAATTCCAGATGGAGGATTCAAAATGACGGTTTCTAAATTTATCCACTATTTTGAATCTGCTATATTGAATTTCGAAAATTTAATAACGGTTTCGTAATCAGCGACCCTGAAAACCCTTGAGTAAATATTCTCATCCAGGGGCGGTCCAAAAAAATATTTCGGGGGGGGGAGTTTAAAATATCCATGGACAATACATCGACTTTTTGTATGTTTATTATTATTATTATTATTATTATTATTATTATTATTATTATGTCGGATATACAATGTCAAAATTTTCGGGGGGGAGGGTTTCAATCCCCTAAAACTTCCCCTGGATTCACCCCTGTTTTCATCCATTTGCACGAAGATTTCAATTTGACTGTCGGCTATTTTGGATCCGTCATCTTTAATTTCGAAAATCTAATAACGGCTTCGTAATCAGCGACCACGAATACTGACCTATACCAAATTTCAAATTATTATCTTAGATAAATTCTTCAATAATGAATTCTTTGGAAAAAAACGGCATTTTTATGTTTGTTTATTTATACATTCAATATTATGAAGAATTTTATTAATTAAATTATATATTTATGTTCTTTCAACACTAAAATAACTAAAACTGTAAAAGATTTCAGGAATTTTAATGAAATATAAAAAAAAATGACGAGAAAAATCAAAAAAATCAGGTAGCCAATATATTAGCTTCTGTGACTTAAAGGGTTGTAAACGAATTTTAAGCAATTTCGAAGGTTTTCGTGAAATTTTAAGGGAGGAGGGCAAAAAAACACGCATGTAATTATTTTTTTTCTACAACTTCAAGTCATTCAAAAGCCAATCAGATTTGGAAAAACAGTGTGTGCGATATTTTCGAGATATTTCGTTACACCACTTTTTTTGGAGAGGAATACTGGGTTGAATGATCAATTGCTTGGCATTTAATTAAAAAATAGTAAAACTAAGCGATACTAATTAAGCAAAAAAGCTGAGTGAAACTATTAAAGAATCGTATGTCTTAACTGGAATGCGGGTATTAGAGACATTTTCCCATTGGTCAAGTGAATCTTTCAAATGAGATCGACGTAACGATCGCGAAGTGTCCTCGAGGGATTAGGACCAGTTGAGTAAATGCATGATTGGTAGAGGAAGAAGTGGACTGAATCGAAATACTTGTGGTTTGGTTGGTGGATTGAAGAGATTCCAGTTGATCGGATTGACGATTACCAGCGGAATGAGAGTTAAAGGAAAGACTATGTCGAGAGGAAAAGGGGCATCGCGTCGGTTTGAATGGGTTTGAAATCGCTTCCGGTTCGTGTGGCAAACTAGGACACTTCACGATGCGCTCGTTCATTAATAGTTTGACCGTTTTCGGAGTCAACAAAGTGATGTACGATTTCATTAAACACGAATCCCTGTGATTCTAATTTACCGATTTATTTTAATATACTTCAAACCAATTGTATTTTTTTTATAGTATCGAGTCCCGTTTTCATCATCATTTCATCAGATTTCATTTCTAAATATCAATTCAATATTCTGAATATTCATAATCATAAATTACTTATTGAATTGTAATTAATACTCATTGAATTCAAGACAATTTTAATTAATTCATTTTTAAATCAGCGGCTTCTGCTCAGTATTCGATTACCAGAACTCGCATTGGTGACACATCGAAGAGACAAGACAGTTTTGGCACAGATAGAGGCGAAGGCAATCTGGTCTGACGTTGTCTGACCTACGACAACGATCAAGAGATTAGATTGACCGAAAACCAAGGATCAGTTGTTTATGCTTTTCAAAACATACCAGAACGCTTCCGTCCATAAACTTGAATAAACTTAGGAAAAATTAATTTTTCATGATTTTCTTATTATTCTTTATCTTACCATAAAAACTGTAATAAAAAATTAACCATTGGATATTTTTCTTTGACAATTGGTTTATCTCGAATTATTGACAAATATTGATTAAAAGCGATTCAAGATTTTGCTTCCTAATAGAGGAAGCTTTATTATGGTGACAAAATCCTGTTTCCCAAAAAAGTTTTTTGAACATATTTCAAGGGGAATATATCGGATGGAGATCCGATTAGTGTAAATCTCTGATTTTGTTTAAACTCCGTATACTTATGTATATTGACTCGCTGATTACGAAAATATTAGTGAAAATTGACAACTAGTCGATTTTCATGGTGAAAACCATAAAAAACCATAAAAATCATGGTTTTTTGCGATTATCTTAGCTAATGTGCAAAATTTTAAAAATATTTCAAACAAAAGTTATAGATCTCACCGAAATACACGTTTTTTGTTTTAAACATTTTTCTCTCAGAGTGACAGTTTCCGAGAAACTCAACGATACAAAGATTACAATCGTAACTCCATTGGTTTCGGTTTGATAGTTGATACCTACTTACGCTCTTCACCCTTCTTCCTTTGCCATTCCCCTTTGCCATTACTTTTTCCATTTCCTTTTGGTATTCCCTTTGCCATTCCCTCTACCATTCCCTTTGCCATACCCTTTGCTATTCCCTTTGCTATTACCCTTTGCCATTTCCCTTTGTCATTCCTTTTGGCATTCCCTTTACCACTCCCTTTGCCATTTCCTTTGACATTCCCTTTTCCATTCGCTTTGCTATTTCCCTTAGCCATTCCCTTTGCCAATCCCTTCGCTATTCCTTTTGCCATTTCACCTTGCCATTCCTTTTACCATTTCCTTTATCATTCCCCTCACCATTCCCTTTGCCATTTCCCTTTGCCATTCCCTTTGCTATTCCTTTTACCATTCCCTTTACCATTTCCCTTTGCCATTCCCTTTAACATTCCTCTTACCATTCTCCTTGCCATTCCCTTTACCATTCCCATAGACATTCCCTTTGCCATTCCCTTTTCTATTTCTGTCTGCCATTCCTTTTGCCATTCCCTTTACCATTCCCTTTGTCATTCCCTCTACTATTCCCTTTGCCATTCCCCTCACCACTCCCTTTACCACTCCCTTTGCCATTCCCTTTTCCATTCGCTTTGCTATTTCCCTTAGCCATTCCCTTTGCTATTCCTTTTGCCATTTCCCTTTGCCATTTGTTTTCCCATTTCCTTTATCATTCTCTTTACCATTCTCTTTGCCATTTCCTTTGCTATTTCTCTTTACCATTCCTCTTACCACTCTCTTTGCCATTCCAATTACCGTTCCCCTTTGTCATTCCTTTTGCCATTCCCTTTACCATTCCCTTTGACATTCTCTTTGCTATTTCCCTTTGCCATTCCTTGTGCCATTCCCTTTACCATTCCTTTTGCCATTCCCATTGCCATTCTCTGTGCTATTCCTTTTGTCGTTTCCCTTTTCCATTCCTTTTACCATTTCCTTTA
>CAJFCO010018441.1:49733-70159 GCA_904066015.1 Synergus gifuensis | reverse complement strand
ATAAATTACAAATATACAAAAATAAATTAAAATATAAAAATATAAATTATGTAATTTAATTAAATTAAAAAAAAAACATATATCTTTAAGCGTCCTGTAAAGCGCAAGCTTCACTAAGGGCACAAGCGCGCGAAGCGCGCGATGAGAATGTGCCCGCGAAGCGGGCAGATTTTTTTATATATGAATTTTTAGATTAAAAAAAAAAGTGGTTTCAAAATTTTTCAAAATGCTCCCACTTTTTGAATTTTTATCCAAAATGGCTGGCCAACGAACTTAACCTTCATTTTAGGACACTAAAAGAGTATACCAAGGGACAATCCAATCGGTCAATTCTTTCGAAAGTTATCGTGCTCACAAACTAAAAATCTACAGACACACAGACAGACAGACAGACAGACACATTCGTAAAAACACGTTTTTCGGGTTCAGGGGGGCCCAAAACGTGGACATTTGACAAAAACTGGGAGGGTCAAATTTTACACAAATCTAATACCTTCTCTCATGAGAATGTAAAAAGAAGGCTGGTTATCAGGTTATCGAGAGCGTATGCAAAGAAGTTTACATGTAGCATCGAAAAATATGTGAATATGCTAACTTTATGCTTAAGCCAACACCCCGCATTCAAACAGCTCTGTGTTTGTGTATTGTACACCTAACCGCGACACTTGCTAAAGAAACTAATTCAGAGGAACTCATACACCATTCTCATTTGTTTCAAAATTTATGAAATTATCTAACGTGCTAACGCTCAATTTTTCGACCAACGAAATATTTGAAACTTTAAAAATATAACAAAGGCTAGGAACTTTTATCAGTGGTTATAAAAAAAGGAATTTCAATATCTTTTATTTTTTTACAAACAGTAATGATACCCCGTGTAATTTTATAATAAATTCCCTGTTTATATAATTATGTTTGCAATGCTCAAGACCTCATTATTACGGACTGCAATTGTTTCATTATAGTAAACTCAACCAATAAATAATTCTAGGACCTTTACGTGTCGGGATTATTGGGCAAATTATGCAACGAAATGGTTTCCCCTCTCCTCTCTGGCCGACATTAAAACTTGAACGGCGTTAGATCAGCAAATATTATCTCTGCTAAACAAGATAAATTGATTTCCATCATAAAGTAAACAAATATTTGATGAAGGAATGCGAGAAATATATAAATGAGGAGCCAATCTCTGTTGTCTAGTTTTACTATTGCGATATATGAGTTTTTCAAAGCTACGTTTCGCAAAGCTAGCGTTTGCACCATGCAACGCTTAGCGAGCTTTCCCTAATAATTATTATTACTATCCTATGCCAAACTGCTTAACACAGAGGGGTGAGAGTACGGAGAATAACTTGTTATCGATAAGACTGAGTCGTTTACAATTTAAAAAATCTGCCCGCTTCGCGGGCACATTCTCATCGCGCGCTTTGCGCGCGGCTCGCTTCGCTTGCAAAAATGAGCGCGCCTACGGCGCGCGGGGGGTCGAATATAGTTCGATCGTCGCGCTTCGCGCTCCGATATATATACACGTCGCGCTTCGCGCTCCGTGTTGCGCGCTTCGCGCGCTTGTGCCCTTAGTGAAGCTTGCGCTTTACAGGACGCTTAAAGATATGTTTTTTTTTTAATTTAATTAAATTACATAATTTATATTTTTATATTTTAATTTATTTTTGTATATTTGTAATTTATATTTTTAAAAATTTAATTAAATTAAATTAAATTACAGCTTTGAATGCAAAATTTAACTAATTTACTTAAGGTTCTATCGACCTTAAGGAGCACATTCTCATCAGGGCACTCGCGCTTCGCGCTCGATATTTGATTTAAAGCTCGCGCTCCGCGCTCGGCTCTGTTTAACAATATTTTTCACGATTTAAACGAAAACTACTCATCCTATTGAAAAATGGCCAAAGGAGAACTTGTAGATCTTTTTAAGGCGAATAATTATATTTCTTATCATTTTCTCTGCATCTCGCGTTTTTTGGCTCAAAATTTGAATTTTCGATTTTTTAAGGAAATTCAAAAAGTTGTTATGCGGATCTTATAGGACGTTCAAAAAGAAACATAACCTTAATTGACCACAAATTCATCAGAAGCTATCATAAATTACTAAATTTTAAAAACATTGTTAAAGCAAAGACTAAAAGGAAGTTAGGTTGGCAAAAATGGCAGTGTATTGGTTTGATTCGTTAAGATTTTTGCTAAGGCGCATTGCTATTGTTCAACTAAAACTTTGCACCCTGGTGCATCTCAGGTGCAAAATTTGAACGCATGCCTAGAGTGCCACAGTTGGAGGAATTGGAGGGGAATTGAATGACCAATAAGATCTTTTTCTTCGAATGTTATAATAGAGCCAGTCGGCCCTAATAAATCTGGTTGAACAGAATTAAGGCTTTTTATAAAAATAGTAGTTTCTATAATATTCTGCATTATGTGAATTTAATTCTCTTTGATACTTTTTCAAGCTTCTCTTCAGTTCAGTATTTTATTCCTAGTACTCGTAGTTTCTATGCTTTTTCATAGCTTCAGAAATTTGCTTCTACATATCTACGTTTTAATTAATTAATACCTGCGTCGTTGTTTGATTTGCAATTTCATAAGTAGAGTGTAAAATGTAAATTTCTTGCAATGTATACGTAATAAACAGCCTTCACGTTCTATTGATCGCAGAGTACTGTAATACATTTATGCACACAGTCCTGAAGTTTTTATTTATTCCAATCGAGGCGTGTACGTTCTCATCAGCTTTGATTTGCATCTGCTTAAATAACCATGTGATTTGAGAAAGTAACAAAATTCACCAAAGGCTCACAGATCACAAAATATAGTCAAGTTTCATATAATAAAGTATGGCTAGGAAATGTGTCTCTTGCAACTGGAAGTTTTTATCACTTGATTCAGTACTTGAAAATAGTATAGTTGCAAATTCTGTTTCTACGGTAATCCTCACATCAGTGAAACAAACATAAATACTTCTGTATAAGGGTAGCTTACTCGCTGGAACCTCAAGTATTTGTACTATATTTGCTTTCAGTCACTTCAGTCTGTAAACTACCAATGTGAGGGTAGACGTGTACATTGTACAATGTGCAGGATACGAACGGCTTTTGTGGTTATGACTTTCAAAGCTTACCACAAATGTCTGAGCGATTTCAAACAAACTGCACCTGTGAATCTCAAATTATGGATAGTAATTCAAATTACAAAATTCTTTCACCTTGTTAGAGTGAAATTGAGTGACATCTGAGCTTCTATTATAACTTGTATCATCCTGTGTTAGCAATAATTACCTATTTTAAATGGGCCTCCGACAAACTCGCAACAAAGTTTCTGTTTCGTCTCTAAATTTGAATGAGTGCGCTGATTCTCAGTGACTCGTTTCTCACGATTTCAATCAGTGTAAAATCTACTGGAAATTAGTTAAGTCACTGAAATTTTAATTTTCAATGATTGTTATCGTGAAAAAGGAGTCGAAAATAGTGATTGAAAAAGTATCGATAAATATCGATACATATCGATTATCCATCGTATCAACGATAATCGATACAATTTTCTCTTAACGATATATATCGATATTTTGTGTGTTTTTTATTGTATTTTAATTTGCCTTTATTTTCCAAGTAATTTTAATTTGCGAAACTTTGAAGGAAGGTCAGATTAGTGTTCACAATATTATTTTTATTGTTTATTATAAATAATGGCATTTCAACTAATAAAAATAATATTTTTCAGCATTTTAAACCGTGCTTGAATAGCAACCAATCAGATACGGCGTGCGATGCATGCGCAGTTGAGTAAAAGGGGGTCAGGTTAGGATGGCGGAAGAGAGGGGGAAGTTATCGATAAATATCGACTCTATCGATACTTTTTCCAAAAATATCGATATTAATCGATACGCGATTTGGTCGATATTTCCCATCACTAGTCGCAAAGCAGCAATCAGGCAGAATGATTAAGTTAGCGGAAGTAATAAAATGAACTGAAATGAACATACAAGACTTCAAGATAATAATTTATTCTCCAATATATTCAAGAATCCAAGTCTTCAAATGATTCCTACATATGTTTTTTTTCACATTGCGAATATATTTTTATATTGCTGTACCCTTGAGAGATTAAAATGAAGAGTAAATAAAAGCGAGTTTGATGTAGATAAAACCATGATAGGGGTACTTGGAAATATACACCTTTTCCTTTAGAAATTTTCCAGGAGAAATTATTAGAGACAATCCCTTAATGCACCGTGGGGTGGTGATTACTCACTTTATGGAGCATAAAAATTTATATGTGTTTTCCACAAAATATTAAATTTTAGATGTGCTTCTTTTTAAGACCAATAATTTAAAAAGCATCACAGCAAAGATAAGGACCGTCGTTGATAAAGGTCTAATAGTCCTAATATCAAAAAGAAAAAGAGAAAATAAGAGAGGTTTTTAGAAAAATAGGGACATTCAGGCTAAGCAAGAGAAGTCCTCGAAATTTTAAGAATTTCTGTAAGAGGAAGACATCTTTTTAATGAAGGACTAAAACTATGAAGGAACAAACTATGAAGGACCAACATAGTTTTGACATGCTCGCCTTCGAAGGCCCACTGTAGGGACCATATATGACCCCTGCAGGCTTCATGAAGGCCCTACAGAAGTTTACTCTTTTGCTGCCCTGATAGGGCATTTTATGCGTGGTTATAGAATCCGGACACTCAATTGTAATTAAACAGACACTCATAGTGAATTAAACGTAATGCATTTCTAGTATTTGTAAAAAAGATACTATCAGGCCATGTGATTTTGTACATGTGTATGTTTGAACTTCTTGCAACAAAAAAGTGCGTGTTTTTTAATGCACTAGTTTGGTCTTCTTATGTCTATACTCCAAAATAGGGACATTCAGGCTAAGCAAGAGAAGTCCTCGAAATTTTAAGAATTTCTGTAAGAGGAAGACATCTTTTTAATAACTTAAGGCGTCTACCCACTTTAGAATTTTCAAAAAATCGATTTTTTTTATTGCATTTTTTGAAAGTATATATATCTGAAAATATCATACTAAAATTTCATAAAGATCGGAGCAGTCTAAGTGTACATTTAGGCGCTGTTTACGTAGCTATCCGAGCGCGCTAATCCGCACCGGTCGGAGTGTTACTGTCTACTGTTGGTATTGTTTCTGATTGACTGCGATTTTTTTACTTGCGCGTGGCTAGATCTTGTGTGGGTTGGATCATGCTATGAACCGTTACACACGACATTTTTTCTTCATCAGGCCAGGTAAGATTCATAAGGCCAGGTAAGATTCTTTTACGATTTTTCGTTGAAAAAAAAATTTAAACACGCTTTTCTCGAAACAACGTTTTTGGACGGCTTGTTGATAAAATCTCTGAAACTACTTAACCGATCCTTACCAAAATTTTACCACATATTCTTTATGAGTATAACTATAGCGCATATCATACGATTTTTTAAATTCTTATTTGAACTATTTTTTTTTCGCAAGAAAAGGTGAAAAAATGCGCTATAGTCATTTATCTGCTGAATCTAAAACCGTTTCATTTTTTTGTTTCAGACCATCCGTCCCAGAGAAAACATCAACAGCGTACACCCTCCTTTTTTTTGATCTTCTTTCAACCATCATTTTTATTTACCAATATTCACTAAAATGAATTAAAAACAAATCTAATACCTTCTCTGATGAGAATGTAAAAAAATTTTCATGTATTTCTAAAATGCATTTTTTGTATGTAACATCTTATGTACCAATATCTTTAATTTAAAATCATGAAAAAATTCTTGAAAATAGCCTTATTTTTGCGCGACTAAAGTGGGTAGACCCCTTAAGTTAAAAACCCTAAATTTTCCAGAATAACTTAAAATGCTCTTTCCATTGCTTCATCAATGATTTTTAATACTTTACAGGAAAAAATTAACTCTTTGGAAAAAGAATTTACATATAACAGAAGTAATTTTAAAACTCAGAGAATATTTTCTTCATTCTGTATTAAAATCCTTTGCAAAAGCAGCGTATATATTCTTCTTTCTAGTAAACCACTTTAAATCTTAAATTATTCAACGGTCAAGCAAACAAGGTCGAGGGAGGGGCAATTTTTTTCCGCTTTTCGTCGAGAGCAGTGAGTAAGTTCTGAAACATTAAAGTGTCTAATTTTCGTAATCTGTAGGCGGAATATTTTTCATTCGCCTTAACGAGACGGTTTTCTTTGTTGCATATAGGTGTAAAATTCCTCTTCCGGCCGAAACGAGTTCAAGAGCTCCACCCTTTTTCTACCAGCTACAATATTCTAACCACCTACCACCCTGCGTTCTCCGCTTCCTTATCCAACTATACCATATAAATGGTCCGACCGCTTAACCCTCCGTGCAATAAATTTGATAAATTTAATTATAGAATGTTGTAGCCGATATATAATAGGCAATGTGCCATAATGCGCGCCCAGATTATTAGCATAATGTGATCTCAGGCAAGCATCTGCTATATGAGTATTCGTGTAAAGCCTTATTTATTACTTCACATATATCTCACTTTCTTGCTTGGTGTGTGTGTACAATGCAATTTACACATTAATATCATATTACATATATTGGGCCATTCCATACTAGTGATGGGAAATATTGACCAAATCGCGTATCGATTAATATCGATATTTTTGTAAAAAGTATCGATAGTATCGATACTTATTATCCTTCCCCCTCTCTTCCGCCATCCTAACCTGACCCCTTTTTACTCAACTGCGCATGCATCGCACGCCGTATCTAATTGGTTGCTATTCGCACACGGTTTAAGGGGTTACACCACCATGAGATTTTCAAAAAATCGATTTTTTTTTCTTGTTTAGATAAATTGTTTATACTTTTAAGAATACTTTAAGCGTTCAATCATTTTAAAATTCAAACTATTTCTGAAGTTACAGCATTTAGAATTGAACGCGTCACTGAAACTCAGGTTTCGCTCGGACCCACAGTGGGGCCATAAACGGTTTCGCGGGCAAATTTATATTGTGAAGCCATTTCTGAACCGATTTGAACGTTTTATCTTTTAAATGAAAGCTAATAAAATTCCACGCAAAAATTTTGTTTTATTAAATTTTGACTTCGGATTCGTAATCAGCCACTTCAAAAACCCTTTTATACCAATTTTGAAAATAAAAATTGAAAGATTATACAACTATTATTGATATAAATTTTGTAAAATTAAAAAATTTTAAATTTTAAATGTTCAAAAAGGTAAAATATAAAAAATTTAAACTCTTTAAAATCAAAAATTTATTTAGCATACTCGTCCGCCATTTTGGATCCGCCATTTTGTTTTTGAAATTTTTGACACCGGATTCGTAATCAGCGACCCCAAAAACCAACGAATAACAGAATTTGGCCCATTTTATGAACATTTTATAGATCTAGTCAGCTTTTCGCGACATTCGTGCCGTACTGTTTTTTCTGTTGCGTTTTTCTCGAAATTACTTTTTTCAAACTGGTGTACATGATATCTCAAGATCTACTCAACCGATTTTGTTAAACACATGTTCTTTGTACTATTTTCTATCGTGTGATGTAGGATTTTTTTGATTGGGTGCCCTGTTCATAAGTTATGCATTTTTTAAACTCAAAATTTCTATAAAAATTAGAAATTTTTTTTAAAACAGTTGTCATTTCTACAAAAAATTAAAAAAATTTTTTTCCCTACGTCACACGATAGCAATTACCTTTCTAAATAAGCAAAAAAAATTTTTTTTTTTCAAACAATGCCTGATCGAGAAACTAGGTACACCATCAACAAGGATTTTCAAAAAACGGTCCTACTCATTGGCTCATATCTCCGCCATTGTTAAATTGCTTTAATTTGTCATTGATTCGAATTATACATAAAAGTATTGTGTATATATGTATAATAACAATTATTTTAAATAATTTATGACTGCGTCAAAAAAAATGCTTATTTTTATACCTATTTTCCCACACGCCAGGGTGCTGTAACCCCTTAAAATGCTGAAAAATATTATTTTTATTAGTTGTAATGCCATTATTTATAATAAACAATAAAAATAATATTGGGAACACTGATCTGACCTTGCTTCAAAGTTTCGCAAATTAAAATTACTTGGAAAATAAAGACAGATTAAAATACAATAAGAAACACACAAAATATCGATATATATCGTTAAGAGAAAAATGTATCGATTATCGTTGATACGATGGACAATCGATATATATCGATATTTATTGATCCTTTTCCCATCACTATTCCATACAAAATATACAATCAAAAATTTATTTCGCGCGAAGTATTTTTTTTTTTTTTTGTTTTTTGGTCGAAAATATTGTACACTTATTTTTTTATTTCGATGATATTTAAAATTTCGGAGCTGTGAATTTTCAAACTTTTCACGCTCGAAAAATGTACCTCTAAATATTTGCGTATACTATGTGACGTTGCAGATTTTAATCTATAAAGTCAAAAGATATACACTCGACGTTCCCAATAGTAATGTTCCCAATAGTAATTTGTTCCCAATAGTAAAAGAGTTTCGTTCTCAATAGTAAAGAGCGCAACTCGCAATAAGCACTTCATACCAGTGCTCATGCGTTGCGTTCGGCATCTGATTGGTTGCTATTCGCGCGCAGTTTAAAATACTAAAAATAGTATTTGATATGCAATACGCATGCACAATTGATGTGAAATTTGAGGAAAGGAATTGTTTTTACTATTGGGAACGACTCTGGTTTGGATTTATTTACTATTGGGAACGTCGAGTGTAGTTAGCCGGCACTGGAGACGACACTTGTTTTGACTCGTGTGGTCCATCAATAATTAACAACCAGAAGGAGAGCCACACCACAAACTTTCGGAGCACTCTCAAATTGTAGATTAGAATCTAATTTTCCTTTGAATATATTTCTTTTCATGTAAACCTCGAGCCATTTCAACGAATGATATTTAAGGATGTGGATTTAGAGTGGAACGATGTTACATTTCGATTTATTAATAAGGAAAGAAGGAAGTCAGCGATTTAAATCACGTCAGTACTCCCGCCAAGCACCAGAGTTCGCCGTCTCTCAGGCCGTGGGCCAGCTGTGTCAATCAACAGTAAGGATGCGCGGAGCCCCGCGCATCCGACTAAAAACTATATTTCTTTTATTCACCTGTTGGAAGAAATATCATCGTAATAATTGGCTCCAATAGATTTATTCGATTTTTGAGAATACAGTAAGGGGTGCTCAGTCATTCTGCAAACTCATATATTTGTTTCCCGAGAACAACAGCGCAGGGCGCATTATTGACTAGCCATATTGGTAAATAACTAGGTACAAGACTTTGCTGAACTACGTCACTATTCACATGACCTGGATAATTCGATATCTTGTTAATTGACCATCCACGTGTTATTTTGGAATTTTTGAGAAACACTAGTGAATGCTCAGTCATTTCGTGGACTCGTCATAAACATTTCTAAGTGCAAGTGCAGGGAAAATCAGTCACTAGACATTGCGGTGACTCGTGATTGAACTACCTCACTGATCACATGATTCGAGTGACTATTGTGATTGGCTGTAATGGACTCAATTTCCATGATGGTGGCTGACTGATTTCCGTCCACCTGTCAATGAACTTCCGCCTTCACTTCGTACTCTCACGTCTCACTCCACGAAGGAATAATAAGGAGACCGAACTCCGTGGCGCCACTGGGAAATAAAAATTCGACCGTAAGTGCCAGACTTATTCACAGAATACGAAAATCGACTGCGCATGTGCGCAGTTGACACTCCTATGACTATTCATGGGAGAGGTGTGCGAGTGAGAAAGTTTGTCAAATTGATGTAAGTTAGAGAGGTTATGTTCGTTTGTTTTGGTGCTTATAAATATATATTTTACTGATTTCTATGTAAATATTTTAGAATAACTAAATCACCTCATAATAACTTCTAATAAAATTATATTATTCATGTTCACGCTCCGAAAAACTTTAAAATTTTCAATGAAGTTATGTTACTTCTAAGATTTCTTTATCATATTACAAATTTAAAAGGTACTTACCTATAATTTTCCTCCTCAAAATTCGTTCACACATTTTTCAAACAAGTACTGGAAATACTGTTTATATATTTATTTCGTTTCTCGTTTGGTAATATTAACAAACAAACATAACCTCTCTAACTTAAATCAATTTGACAAACTTTCTCAGTCGCACACATTTCCCGTGAATAGGAAGAGCGTCAACTGCGCACATGCGCAGTCTATTTTCGTATTCTGTGAATACACTCGAGTCTCCCAAATGTCAAGAAATTTTTGCCAGAGGTTCTCCCAAATGTCAAGAAATTCTTTATCCTCTATAGTCACATCAATTGCGCATGCGTATTGCGTATAATATAATATTTTTTAGCTTTTTAAATTGCGCGCGAATAGTAACCAATCAGATGCCGAACGCAAAGCGTGCGCAGTAGTTATCAAGTGGGATTTGAGAAATACGGACTTGACATTTGAGAGAAACTTGACTTGACATTTGGGAGAACTTGAGATTTGGGAACTTGACATTTGAGAGACTTACGGACGAATTTCTATTTCCCGATTCGAGAGGCTTTCCACTGGCAGTTTGGTCTCCTTATTATTTCTTCGTGTCTCACTCTCTTTCTGGAAGTTTTGGTGGCAAAATGGCTTTTCGTGTTGCTCGAGAATCAATTTGAGGATTTAAATCTGTTAAGCCGGAGTGGCTCAGAAGTACAATTATATTCGAAATTATATTTAATCTTGATTAAACAACGATGGCAGAGGTACATTTTTATCTATGTTCTGGCAAGCACAGCAAAGTGATTAATAGTGGTTTGGAATTGTAATTTTGGAGTCACTTAGCCATCCCTACCAAAAATCTAGACAATGCTAGACTCATTCTAGACACATTCTTGTCTAGCCTGAGTCTAGCAGAATTTTATGACGGTCACTTTGTCTAGGGTTTCTCTAGAACTCATCTAGCAGAGTCTAGTGATGGTTTACCTGAAGTCAGGTATGATGCTTGTGACCAAAAGATTTATTATTCTCTATTGTATGCCTCGTGACTTCGATAATGCTCATTAGATTTCAGGCTACTTGAGTACTTTATCCCTACTGCCCTTTTTCCTTTTAGGTAGCCAAAAGACCTGCAAACCGCAGCCCCTGAATTTTAACAGCGGGGTTCCTTTGTCCGTATTGAGGATTAAAATTATAAATTATTATTTTTTTTAATTTTGCAACTAACAGTTTATAAATATTATATTTGAAAACTGCGAATTTTGACAATTCCAACAATATGCTATTTGCTAAAAAAAAAAGTTAAGAAACACAGTAATTATTCAATTTTATACATACTCATACAGAAATAATGCGCAGTAAAAGCGTTTTTGTATGTACTAGATGCGCACTAGATTCATTCTAGATGCGTTCTGGACACAGGTATAGACAGACTAGACATTCCATTCCCAATATTTGGGAATGGACCGTTAAAAATTGTGTCTGTAATAAATTTTTGAACTTTAGCTCTCGCGCGTTCGTAAAATGTACCTATAAATATTTGCATATACGGCTGGAGTAAAATTTACGATTTTCACTCGGCTTTTCAACAAGAATTGCAAGAAATTCATTCGGCCAATTGTTTATAAAAATATGGCCTATTTTTATAAACAAATATTTTTTTAAAACTTTATGAGCATTTTGTAATTTTTTTTTTTTATTGAAAAATGTACTTCAGACACTTTAGTCACTACGCCCAATATTTGGAAATGGACCGTTAAAAATTGGGTCTGTAATAAATTTTTGAAATTTAGCTCTCGCGCGTTCGAAAAATGTACCTCTAAATATTTGCGTATACGGCTGGAGTAACGATTTTCACTCGGCTTTTCAATAAGAATTGCAATAAATTCATTCGACCAATTGTTTATAAAAATATGGCCTATTTTTATAAACAAATATTTTTTTAAAACTTTATGAACATTTTGTAATTTTTTTTTTTATTGAAAAATTTACTTCAGACACTTTAGTCACTACGCCCAATATTTGGAAATGGACCGTTAAAAATTGTGTCTGTAATAAATTTTTGCAATTTAGCTCTCGCGCGTTCGAAAAATGTACCTCTAAATATTTGCGTATACGGCTGGAGTAACGATTTTCACTCGGCTTTTCAATAAGAATTGCAAGAAATTCATTCGACCAATTGTTTATAAAAATATGGCCTACTTTTATAAACAAATATTATTTTAAACTTTATGACTATTTTTTTATTTTTTTTTAATTGAAAAACGTACTTCAGAAACTTTAGTCACTACTCTCAAAATTTGGGAATGGACAGTTGAAAATTGTGTCTGTAATAAATTTTTGAAGTTTAGCTCTCGCGCTCAGACAACGCGCGATCGTGCTCGATGTTTGTATTCCCGGATTCGACCGGCCGGATCAGGCGATCGCTTGTGGTCCGAACGAGAGAGATAAAGTTCAAAAATTTATTAAAGACACAATTTTCAACGGTCCATTCTCAAATTTTGGAGTAGTGACTAAAGTGTCTAAAGTACGTTTTTCAATTAAAAAAAAAATTAAAAAATAGTCATAAAGTTTAAAAAAAATATTTGTTTATAAAAATAGGCCATATTTTTATAAACAATTGGTCGAATGAATTTCTTGCAATTCTTATTGAAAAGCTGAGTGAAAATCGTAAATTTTACATCAGCCGTATACGCAAATATTTATAGGTACATTTTTCGAACGCGCGAGAGCTAAAGTTCAAAAATTTATTACAGACAATTTTTAACGATCCATTCCCAAATATTGTGCTTAGTGACTATAAAGTGTCTGAAGTACATTTTTCAATAAAAAAATAAATAAATAAAAAAAATAGTTTCAAAGTTTAAAAAAAATTATTTGTTTTTTAAAAATAGGTCATATTTTTATAAACAATTGGTCTAATGAATTTCTTGTAATGCTTATTGAAAAGCCGAGAGAATATCCTAAATTTTACTGCAGCCACTTATTTTCTTAATAGAATACTTTTTTTTGTATACGCAAATATTTAGAGGTACATTTTTCGAGCGTGAAAAGTTTGAAAATTCACAACTCCGAAATTTTAAATATCATGTCGAAATAAAAAAATACGTGTTCAATATTTTCGACTAAAAAACAAAAAAAAAATATTTCTCGCAAAATAAATTTTTAATTGTAAATTTTGTATGGAATGGCTCATTTACATATCAATTTCATGATAATCATTAAGTTTAGTACTCCTATAGCAATGAGACTGCCAATTTTGTTCCAGGGTTATTCTAGGAAATCTATTTCGGTCATAAGAACTTCAAGTTATTGAAGCACACACTTAAATAATTCAAAGAATTCCATAATGTGCGTGATTTGGATTAAAGATTGTGAAGCACCATCTCTCTATAAAAAAAGAGAAAAGAAACACGTTTATGAAACGCACCCCACGATATCACTAGTATTTGCTTTATCTAAATTCAACCAAAAGCCTCACTTCTGGAAACGAGTTAGCGTGGCGCCAAATTTTAGTTGCTCGCAGTGTAAGTAATTATCAGAGAATGAGCCCCGGCTCTCACCAGCACGCTCGTCGCTTCTCGGGAGATTGATTCTTGATCAATCGATAATGCGCTAGGTGATAGGCTATTCACACGTATTTCTCACGCCCATCTCAAAACGCGCGACAAATACAATTCAACTGCCTCAATCTTTACATTAAAATAGTTCTTTTCAATTATTCCATTCACGTTAATTTAATTCTTTCTTTCCAATAAAATTACTAATATTATAATACGAAATAAAATGATTCTAATATGCGGCGTGCGTGTTATCAATCATGTATCGAAATATGCTGTGACAATAACATAGACCTACAAAATTTTAAGAAACGAGACAATACTTATCCAAATGTTTTTGGTGTGCTGAATTTTTCAGATATTTTTTTTTCTCGGAGATATCGTTTAATGAAATTCGAAACTTTGCCGTTTAAAAAAAAATAATAATAATTTAATAAAAACTTGAGGTGATGGTGCAATTCTAAGGTTGATTCTGGATTTAGCAACCTAGAATCATAGAAGCTCATTATTTCTACTTTGTGGATAAACTTTTTTTCGGTAAGGTTGTATTCACGAAAACGTCAAAGTTTTCAACTTCATTGAACGTTATCTCCAGGAAAAAACAAAAAGTTATCTAAAAAATTCAAAAAGTGTTTTGAAGGGCAAGAGTGGTACTTTCAGATACCGTAATGAGTTTTTATGAAAAAAAATTAATTCCCGATGTAATTAAGGGCCCGGATCAAATAAAGTGTCGCGCGCTCTCTGGAGTCTGCCACGTTACAGTGTGAACAATACTTTTCCGTGTTTTCGAGCGCGCGACCCTTATTAAATCCCGAACATAGCAAAAAACCGTGATTTTTGCATTTTTACGTTAGGATATCTCAAAAACCTGAGGCTATGAAGCAATTCTGAGGTTATATTTGGATTCGATGCATACCAAAAGCGTTCGGATAAGTATTGTCTCGTTCCTGGGTTATTTGTTTTTTGAAATTTTGTAGGCCTGTATTAATAATTTCCAGTTTTCAAATTCGCTTTATGACACAAGTCTTAACGGATTTTTAATTTCAACATTCCTTTTTCGAAACGGTAAATTTCTATTAGCAAATAAAGTTTTCAGAAAAACGGAAGTTTTCAATTAATTACAAGATTCAGTAATGTCTTTTTATTAAAAATTTCTTGGCTAATCCACCCTGAATTCGGTGTGTTTTTTTACGCACGGAATTTATTCTCTGACAGTGAATAAACATACTGGTCTTGAGGGAAATCAGGCACTTAGAGACATTTGCCTTGATGGATGCTCGAGTTTTTTTTTGCTTCTCCTTATAGGCAGGATCTTTGTTGAAATCCTCGCAAGATTCGGACACAGCCGAGTCACGACCTCTGGTAAATCTCTGGGACGTGTTTGTCTGACGTACTATTGATTGCTCTGCGTCTAGTTTACCGTTTAGTTTGGAGTACGGTAGTTCGTAGTAGCACACCACACTAACAGTAGCAAACTGATTTTAGTGCAAAGCAGTCTTCACCACAATGTCTGCTACCACATCTCACCAAGTATCACACCCAAAATCTCACTCGCTTCCGTGAGCCAAGTAAATGATTATCCTTGCTATTCAGGATATATTGTAAACACTTCGTAAGTCATTTTTTTGGTTTACCCTGGACTCAACACACATTAATTAAAATTCGTAATTTCAGACCGCATTTCAAAAATAGGTCAAACTGCATCGACTCGAATTGACTAATTAGAAGATCGCGACTTGAAAAGTTAGAGTTAAGATCAGTAATAATTGATAAGCAGGGTAATCTTTGATGCCTTAAATACGTGTTAAGTTTCAACTTTGCTTCTAAATCGGATCTTAGAATTTCTTTTAGTTCATTCACGATTTCATAAAACAAGTCCAGAACTATTTAGAGTGAGAAAAACCAAGAGTGTTTATGCAAAGTGTCCATTTAGAAATTTAAAAAAAAATCGCTTCCAACCATGGAATTTTCAGACAGACTAAGTGACTGTTTTCAGATTCGATCGCACACCACGATTTTGTATACTCGTATACTGATTCACCCTAGAAATTCTCAGCAAAAAAACTTATTTGAGGCAAGTTTATACGCTTCGAAAAGCTCGCGTCGCATCGCTTCAACTTGAACGCATGCCCTAAATTTAATGCAGAGGGAATGAATGCTCCAGCTTCTCTCCTTGGTCGTACATCTTCGAACATCGATAAACCTTTAATAAGTTTCGGTAGAAACTATTCTCCAGAATGATGAATACTAAGATCTTATAAGTACTCATGGAAACTTAAATTTTTCTTGATTCAATTTAATGTTAGGCATCTTAGGGACAAACATGATTGGGATAATGAGAATTGATTGTTATACGATTCAAAAATTGTAATCATTTCAAGAACCTCGTAGAAAATTGTTTTGATGATTTAAGCCTATATAGAATCTTTATTGTATACAATAAACAATATCTAGTATTCATTTTTATATAAATTACATGAAAGCCTATTTTAATGAGCTGTCTAGAATTAATATCAATTTACTAATTATGACGACTGAGTCCGAGCAGGGACCCTAGACATATTTCTAAAATTCGGCGTAAAGTATTTGGGGTATCCATAAATCACGTGATTAATTTTTCATAATTACTACAAATATTTTAATGAAGAATAAATTCAAGTTACAATTATCTGTTGTAAAAATAGCTCACTGGATGCACAATTTTTCGGGATAAAAAAAGGCTAAATGAGTAAATACAACATGGATTTCATTTTCAAACAAATTTTGAAGTTACATTTAATTTTCAACTATGTAAATCCAAGCTCCTGAGAATATCCAGATGAAATATGAATTTCATTGGGCATTAATCACAGAAGTGAATTAGAATGTCCGAGATATAATCATATGTGGGTCGAGGGACTGACCCTTGTGTTCGGAGAGAGACAGGTCAATGTTTATGAGCATTATCATCAATATAAATGGGACATCTGACGAATGCATACCACTATTATTCTATTCAACAAAGTTGAACTTAAAAAAAATAGAAAAAATCAACATTTCCTACAACTAAACTTTCCAGGAAACTCTAAACTCCAAAATCTCACTTTATCTTTCAGTAACAACTGCACTCTCCTCTTCCATTATTCATTCACTCCTCTACAAGAAGAGTTGCAAAGTCTTAAAGCTTGAAAATTCACTATTGATTTTCATAATTTATTTACCTTCTCTACAGAAAGGCGCATATTTCCTAAAGGTGATACTCTCGACGATAAATTACTCGGTAAATTAATTTCGCATGTGTAACCACGCTGTCATGGTAATTTTTCAGAGAAGTGTACCGGATAGAATTTAATATCACGGGACGCTATTTTATCTCAGTACGATGAAAATTAGTTTATTCGCATTATGGTGGTTTGCTTTCTGGTTGTACTTAAGGATTACGCTATTGCCAAATTAACCATGTCTCTTCAATCTTCTTTCGTCCGTTTGAGAGTGAGTAATGGATTAGAATTTAAGTATTCGGTTAACTCAAGCTTTAAGAAAAATGTTTTTCATCCAACGCTTACGTTATAGGATTATGTTTCATAATTTCACGATAACAAAGACTTTACATATTCTAATTTCTTTATACACTTTTTCAAACTTTCAGAACTTTTCTTACTCATAGAAGTAATATTATTTCTCTACACATTTTCCCATGTTTCATAGAAGTCTCAATGTCGTTTATGAAATGAAAAATATTTCTCTCACCTAAAGAAGTGCTTTTTATATTTCAAATGAAAGAATACCTATAATATACATTCTTTGTTCGGGACTTGACGATGTTTAAAGGGAGAAAATTGGGCCATTCCATCAAAAAATTGATCGAATAATAACTAACGAAGCGAATGAAAAGGAGCTGAGACTTTCCGATCAACAGCAAATGGTAAACATTTTGTTTGACGGAAAGCCTTTCCATCTTGGATGGGTTTGGAAGAAAAGGAAAAGGCTATTTAGATTTACGTCACTGGGTTGGTAAAAAAAGGTGAGTAGGTGGCAAGGCGATATAAAGCACAAAGTAAGGTACGGTTAACTTGCTACTTGCTTCGGTGCCACAGTACAGCTGTTTCCGCGTTCAATTTTCAAGCCACTGATTTATGGATGAACGCGTCATCCCTCAATCTTCTCAACTCTTCATAAATGTTAATAGTAATTCCTTCAACTTTTACGCGCCATCAGTCTCCTTAAAAGCTTTCACATTGACTTTGTCTCCTTTAACTTATGATATACGCCATCTTCTTCAAGCAAAGATATACAAAAATATGATTTTTTAGAGATTTGGGGTAGCTTTAAAAAAAAGTGGATTCCATTCTGAAAATATTTTGTATATTTAAAAATATATTAATATTATTAATATATTTAAAAAATTCTATTTCGAAGCATACAAATAGAAAACACATACAAACCTTATGCGCTAATTTCTTTGTGTTCATAAAAGAATAAGTTTTATGTTGTAATAAAGGAAAGGTATCGTATAACTGACGTAAAAAAGCGCACTATTTTTGGACATGCGATGGAGCAATTTCGACTGTCAATAAACAAATTTATCGATGACATTAGTTATTTATCGTTAGGGGGTTATTACATGAGACGAATAATATTCATCGCTGAAAGTAGCAGGAAGTAAAACGAGATTGATTACCCTCTGCTAAAAGGGACTACGTAATATCGAGGTTATTTCCTATTCGTTTGTTTACCTAAGCTGCTGAGAGCAATATGCATGCAAGCAAAGAAGGAAAAAAGCAATTGCTTTTCTTTAAAGAAAAGCTCGCGTTACGCCATCCAAAAGAAGGAGATTTGTCATTCAACCCTCCCAAACAACCCAATGTTAGCATCATTATCACTCTCGGTATAGCGAAGCCTCGGAAGGAAACACAGATAATGAAAATAGGAGAGGAGGTTTTGATAATATTTTGTATATAGGGAATATCCTCTAAATCTTTTTAAATTAAAAAATACCTATTAAAATACGAAGGAGGTAAACTTGTTATTGTACAACATAAAAATTAATTCTTATATTTTGGTTATTTCTAGCTTTGATGGAAATAATAAATTTATTATCGTATTATTAAAATTAAAAAATGCACATCTTAGAAATTTTTGAAATTAATTTTTTATGTTAACTACATTGTCAAAAATTTCTGGTAATTGCTCTTCAATTTCTTAGGGAATATTACACACTTTTGGTTGGGAAAATGATGTTGCCGAACATTTGCAAACTCTCAAAAAATTAATAAAATTAAACTATTATTACAATTTTTTAGGGGATTTTCCTAAATCTTTTGAAAATTTATCGGAAAAATAGGGAATATCCTCTAAATCTTTTTAAATTAAAAAATACCTATTACTTGTTGAGAATTTTCCCAAATAAATGTTTCATTTTCCATATACGTTAGTTAAATTTATCTTAAAGATTCTATTACTGCAGTAGCATATTTATTGTTGTGCTCTAATTTATTTAAATTGCTATATAAGATGAGCAAGGAGAAATAAGATGTGTTGTGGATCGTAAGATATTTATTTTGTAGTTGGAAAAAGAGAAGAGAGTCGAAGATGCTTTTACATTGCTAGCTGCCGAAAGACTGGTCTTAAAATTTTAGTGGTCAAGGTGTCTAAGTTCGAAAAGGTAGGATTTAAAATTAGAAAGTGGGGATAGATACCCAGATGGAACACATTTACAAAATTGAGGTTTTCAGGTAAGCGCAAGGCGTCCAAATGTACTAAAGGTTTTTCCCTTTTATGGTTAAATTACAGTAAGCTTAGCCTGCAGTAATGGATCATAAAGTAATACATCAAGCTCAGGCCTTAAAGATTTCGTAGAGATATAGATTCATAAAGTTATTAAATTGTAAACTACAGATGTTCGAAGTATGTTGGATTAGTGCTGAGAGAATTATAGAATATTTATGGTTTTAGGTAATAAGGATTACGGTTTTAAGTAATAAAGATATTATCCTAAAATATTTCTTAAGAGCTCCTTCTAAAGGTACAATAATATTCATTTTTCGATTTGCGCAGCAACATGCCGGCCCCCTTGAACTATTATGTTCGACAATGAGTATTACGGTAGTAATTTTATACATAGAGATGATAATAAAATAAGATACTATATAAAGAATTATGACAAAATACAACTAGAGTACAAATTATTCTAATTCAACTGTCTCTTGTTAGATAGAGATAGGGAGTGGAGACAATTTTTTAACACTAAGTCGATATTCACCTTGGGCGGTTTTTACGATAACTACCCGAATTATTCCGTCTTCGCCTGGAATAGTATTAATCACTCGACCTAGCTTCCACCGCATGGGCGGTAAATTGTCATCACGAATCGTTACAATTGTGCCGATCTGAATGTCGGTAGTACAACCCTTATGCCATTTTTTTCGTACAGTTAATTCGTGTAAATATTCTTTGTACCAGCGAATCCAAAAGTGTTGTTTCATTTGTTGGACCTTTTGCCAAGGCGATAGTCGACCAGACGGTACGTCCAACAAATTATGTTCCGGCATACTTGTTATAGAATCACCTATCAGAAAGTGACCAGGAGTTAAGACGTTCAAATCATTAGGGTCAGAGGATAAAGGGGTCAAAGGACGTGAATTTAGGATACCCTCTATCTCAGTTGCGAATGTCGTGAACTGTTCGTATGTTAAAAGTCTCTCACCAATAACTCGTGTTACATGACGCTTAAAAGATTTGACGGCAGCCTCCCAGAGTCCACCAAAATGTGGTGAACGCGGGGGGATAAAATGCCATTTAATATTATCATTGGCAAGAACGGAAAAAATTTCATTGTTATTTTCTTGGGAGTTCAAGAAATTGTGTAATTCCGCGAGTTCA
>CAJFCO010018441.1:28332-44733 GCA_904066015.1 Synergus gifuensis | reverse complement strand
ATCTAATAGATCCCCGATAGAGGTAGCTGAAGCATTGTGACAACTCGGTAACTCAAAAAATGACTTTATGTGATTGTTGATAACCGCAGAAGGATCATCGTAGTTTTTCTCTAAAATTTTCCAAGCTACTTGATAATTCGCATCTGTTGTCTCGAGAGATTCTATTTTACCTCTAGCCTTTCCCGTTAAGCAAGAACGCAAATAGATAAGTTTTTGTGAGTCCGTAAATCTTTTATCATTGTGGACCGAAGATCTAAAGCTATCGCTGAAACCTGGCCATTTTGCATAGGAACCACTGAATTCCGGTAAACTCAGTGACGGTAATTTGAGGTTGATAGGAGCTTCGTTTGATTGATAAGATGGACCTTGAGAATTTAAATCTAAATTGTTTATGTTACCCGGAGTCTGGACTGAAATTATTGGTGCTTCTTTCTCATCAATCAATCGTTGTGCCCTTGCATATGCAGCGGAAAAACCGTCCTCAAAATCGCCTCTTATTACATATTCGTCATTAACCGCGTCATCCGTTACTAATAATTCAATTTGTGTTTGCAATTTTTCGAACGTTTGTTTGACAGTTACTAGTTCTGCGAGTTTATTTTTTAATTCAATGAGATCAATTTGATCTTCTGATTTGGAAAGAAAGTTTTCAAAACGTGTAAGCCTTGATTTTGAACTACCTCGGAGCCTTCTTAGGTTTTTGATTTCTTCCGTTTGCGCTGTCATTTTTTATTATTATTCGCAACCGAGGAATATGTAATTTGGAGATGATGTAGAATTGATCACGTTATGATAAATTGATTCAAGATAAACAAGTATGTCAAGACTCACCCCTTTTGTATTCCTGACGATGAAACAGTATAATAGATAACAAACTACACAGATTTGATGAACTACAGAATTTGTTGAACTACACTGATTTTGATAAACTAGACAGATTTTGGTTTATGTGTTCAATAATATATCACGCACAAACTTAACACAGCACGTTGATTATGTGAAGACTGCTACTGCACTGCTGATGTTGCCACTGTTTTAGTTTTTGATTATTGAATAAAGGTGTTGATCTCGTTCTCGTTCTGGATCAAGCTGTCGTTCTCGTTCTCGTTGAAGTTGTAAGATATTCGTTAGAATTTTCGTTCTAGATTTGGTTGAAGATGGAAGATTCTTATTCTTTGGAATCTTGCTCTCGATTTCGTCGAATTTGGAAGATTTTTGTTCGTTAAATCTTCGCTCTCGTTCTCGTTAAAGTTGGAAGATTTTTATTCGTTAAATCTTCGCTCTTTTGTTCGAGTTAGATTTTTATCTCGTTCTACTCGTTCTGATTCAGAAGATCCTTCTTCGTTAGAATCTTCTCTGTTTCGTTCACGTTAGTGTCAGCGACACAGGTTGAATTGCTCATCAACCTGATTGTGTATGATGATGCTGTCCATCCATGGGTACTGCATCCGGCTCGAAGGACCAAAAATGTTGTGCTCTAATTTATTTAAATTGCTATATAAGATGAGCAAGGAGAAATAAGATGTGTTGTGGATCGTAAGATATTTATTTTGTAGTTGGAAAAAGAGAAGAGAGTCGAAGATGCCTTTACATTGCTAGCTGCCGAAAGACTGGTCTTAAAATTTTAGTGGTCAAGGTGTCTAAGTTCGAAAAGGTAGGATTTAAAATTAGAAAGTGGGGATAGATACCCAGATGTGAAACACATTTACAAAATTGAAGTTTTCAGGTAAGCGCAAGGCGCCCAAATGTACTAAAGGTTTTTCCCTTTTATGGTTAAATTACAGTAAGCTTAGCCTGCAGTAATGGATCATAAAGTAATACATCAAGCTCAGGCCTTAAAGATTTCGTAGAGATATAGATTCATAAAGTTATTAAATTGTAAACTACAGATGTTCGAAGTATGTTGGATTAGTGCTGAGAGAATTATAGAATATTTATGGTTTTAGGTAATAAAGATTACGGTTTTAAGTAATAAAGATATTATCCTAAAATATTTCTTAAGAGCTCCTTCTAAAGGTACAATAATATTCATTTTTCGATTTGCGCAGCAACACAACTTTTTTAAAGTAAAAATTAAATTTCTGATTCACGATATTAGGTATATTTAAAAATTTATTGAAACCATTAAACATATTTCTTAAGAATATGCTTCCAACAGTCTTAAAATTAATTTATTTAATTACATTAGACACTCTTGTACATAACTAGGTTTCATAATGTCATCGGTAAATTTGTCAACATTTCAGTTTTCAAAATTTTCATTCAATCAGAAGTTTCTGATTCAAGTTATATGGTAAGACCAATTTACATCCAAGCCTTCATTCTGATTCAATCGTTTTATTCTTCCTGAGTACGTTTTTTTAAAATATAAACATATTTCTTAATTTAATAATTTAATAGACTTTTTGTGAAATAATTTATTTTATCTCTGAATTTTAGATTTTCGTATTTTCTTGAATAAGATTCAATGAAAAAAAAAATTATTTTTGGCGATTGGTGCAAATTATTTTTCAAATATTTCGTATTCCAAAATTCGATGCTTTTTGGAAATAACCAGAATGTATATTTATTTATTAGGAAGAAATATATTTAATGAAAATAGTATTTTCTTCACTTCTATGCCAAGTTTTAATTGGAACTTTAAATTTGCCGCGCACATTAACGATCGATTAATGGATCGATTGTCTGTTTCGAATTCGACTATATGCGAACTTCATAGTGACGCCGCTGATCTTCAAGTTTCATTGTTTCAACAGTGTTCAACAGTTTTCAAAGTGTAGTTGTGATTGTTGTGAATTCTAGATTGACAACGTGCTGCAGAAATGGAACATTCGGTAAATATTAATATTCAACTTATTATACGGAATTAACTTTATTATTATTGTGTTCGATGGAAAATTTCACTTGCTTTTGGACAGCAGATATTAAATTTAAGTTGTAGGTTATTCTCGCGATTTCTGATGTTTCTGATACTAACAAAGAATTTGAATTACTTAGATGCAAACGTTTTTGAGAAAACCGTACGTCGTCGTGCAATTTATTAACGAAATTGATGATGATGGTAAAAAGATAGTAGATTTGGTACCATCATTGTGGATTACCGCTGGATCTCTCCCTATTTGCCAGTATCCTATGGATGTAGGATACAAAAAGTTACAAAATTTGATAAAGGTACAGGCTCTACCTAAATCTACGTGGAAAAAATTTGCCGTGCGTGTACTGAAGGGAGCCAGTAAGTTTTAATCTGTAAAAAACATTTCTTCTTTGAAAGCATGTGATATTTATCATATGAACATATCTAAATTTAAAAGTAGGAAAACTTCGATTTTTTAATTTTAAAATAACCTAATTGTACGGCCCCACCAATTAATAGTTTGTCCTGAAACTTTGGGAAATATTTGGGAACATTAAAACGAAGGTTTATTGTTCCTGTATAATATGAACTCCTGTTAGTTGAATCCTTTAGTTGAAAAGTTTCGTTTTGATCAAATTGGTAAAACATGAAAAATTTTTTCAATATGCAAACTAAAAAGAATCAATAAACCTCCGCTTTAATGTTCCCTAAAAGTTTTACAAAGTTTCAGGAGAAAATATTTATTTTTGTGGGTCGTATGGTAAGTATCACATGCCTTTAGAATAAGAAATCATCTTATAATTTCACTGAAGAAAAACGATAATATAACATATGCTTGCATTTTGTAGATTGTTATGATCAGGGTCTAAGGAGGGTGGACAGATCCTGCATTCAATCCACCATTGAATCTACCACAGGTGCGGAGTCTAACGATGAGACCGAAAATTCCACTCAAGAAGAAAGTGATGAAGCCGAAGAGGAAGAAGAATGTGGAAAAAGGGATGATAATATTGACAGCGACTCAGATTGGTCGACTAATACGTTGAAAAATCGTTCAAAATCGATTTTCGTTGATCACAACAAAACACCGAATATTGGTAATTGAAGTATTTTTAAAGGAAATTCAACATCTATAATAAATAATAAATAAAATCTATACTGGATGTTCTTTTTTACAATTATTTAAAGAAAAAAAATAAAATATGTAATGCGATTCAATATATTTCCAGATGGCGAAACAAGCGGAGATTGCAGTGAAGATCCGTTAGCCCTTTCACCTAAACGCAAAGAAAGCGTTAGCATTAGTAAGAAGAAGCCAAAAACGCCTTCAAATACTACTTCTCAAAGTAGTAAGGTTTAATTTATTTTCTTGACAAACTTTACCTACTCAAAAAATGCTAAATGTTCTAAAAATATCCCTTTAATACCATTTGTTGAAAATAATAAAATTTTTTCAACAGGTACGAATCCTGGAGGTGATTGTCTCAAACCTGCGAAAAAAAGAAGAGATACTGAAATTGAAGCAATGATGAGTCCCAAAGAATCGAACGGCATGTCAAATTTTTTTGACAAACCTCACCTACTCAAAAAATACTAAACGTTCTAAAAATATCCCTTTAATACCATTTGTTGAAAATAATAAAATTTGTTCAACAGGTACGAATTCTGGAGGTGCTTGTCTCAAACCTGCGAAAAAAAGAAGAGATGCTGAAATTGAAGGAATGAGTCCCAAATTATCGAACGGTATGTCAATACGACAATTTAAGTATTTGCCCACATATATCAATATTAATATACTAATATTTTTTATTATTACAGGTTTTTCTGATATGATAACATCGTTTCTGCAAAATCCTTTACAAAATATGGAGAAAGGAATGAAATCACACGTCACAAAGGAGATTAAGGTAGCAAAAAGCAGCATCTTATATGATTTTAAGAAGCGAATGGAAATATTGGCGCAATCTTTGACAAGCAGCGGTATAGACACTTCATTCGGGACAATCGAGGAAGCAAAGAAGAAGTTGGAAGTTTCTTTCCCGATTTCAAATCTGGAAATTTTCTTAGCTTTTGTACAAGATTTAAAAGATAATTCTGCGAAAGAGGAAGCGTTTGTAAGTCTAAGATTTTCATGTTTTTTAGGTTATACTAATAATAAGTTAAAATTCGATAATATAATAAAAATTTATATTGTTACAGAAATCTCTCATGTAATGACTTTTGAGAGGCACAAATTTTCTGATTGAAGGAATTAAAAGCTGCCTTCCTTATATTATTTCGAAGGATGTTCAGCTGGAATTCACTGCAACAGGGAGAAAAATCAAAGGAATCGGTAAAGCTGATTTCAGGGAGACACTAACTTATAAAATCATGGCATGTACGTTTTTTTTGTTATTATATTATTTGTTATTTTATTATTTGTTTATATTTATTTAACTTATTAACTTAAATTACACTTTTTGTTGTAGCTATTTTGTCGGACAAATTGGAAATAAGCCATAAAGATATACTTGCGAAAACTAGCAAGTGGTTATCTGGAGCCAGTGACAGGGAGGGCGGTAAAAAAATGCGCATGAGCATATAGGCTCATTAAAATAAGTTTTAGGCTTATTAAAAATAAGTTAAGAAATTTATAATATATAATTGACGTTCCCTCATGTCTCTTCGACGTATACTTTATGATAAATGTGTTCTTTTATTAAATAATATCTATTCTTTTTAATAACTGAAACTTATCTTATATATCTTTCCATTTACTAATAATAATTTACAGAGATACGTCAACCTAGTGCAGAAAAATATATTTAATATACTCTGTGTTTAGAAATCTTTGTGAAACAAATTTTCTGCAAAACGGCCGCGAATATATTGAGTTCGATTCGACTGTGACACCCATTGCACAGACAAAAATGGTTACTCAAACTGATTATCTGGAGTGTCAACTATAGGACAGCCTTCTAAAGCAACCTGAATATCTGGATATTGAATTTGAACATATAGGATAATCGGCTTTACAATCCCAGATATTCAGGTTGATTATCTTAAAAGGCAGTCCTACATTTGACACTCTAGACGATCAGTTTGATTATCCATTTTTCTCCGTCTGATGGCGGACCACTGTAATCTAGCATTGGGCCAATAATGGTAGCCAGCAATGGTTAAATAATGGCGACCAGAGTCGCCAGAATTAGGGCCAGAATCGGCTGCCAAGTGCATACCGGAGTTATCATTCCGGCAACGGCACGATATTGGCAGCCGATCTTCGGGAATATAATGGCAGCCAGTGACGGAAAAGTGATGGCAACCAGAGTCTGGGCCAGAATTGGCCGCCAAGTGCATACCGGAGTTATCATTCCGGGAACGGCACAGCATTGGCAGCCGATCTTCGGCAATATTTTTGCCGATGCTTCGCCAATGCTGGGGCGTGTCTAACTTCGCACTTGGGAAGTTGTCCTAAGTAGGTCAAGTTTGTTGGAATGCCATTTTGCATAAAAATTCCAAAAGTTGGAGCATTTTGAAAATTTTTGAAAACACTTTTTTTTTTTAATTTACAAATTCGATGCGCGGATGTTCGTAGTACTCAAAAAGTCAAACAATTTTTACATTCTCATCAGAGAAGGTATTAGATTTGTGTAAAATTTGACCCCCCCAGTTTTTGTCAAATGTCCACGTTTTGGGACCCCCTGAAACCGAAAAACAGGTTTTTACGAATGTGTCTGCTGTGTGTGTGTGTGTGCGTGTGCGTGTGTAGATTTTTAGTTTGTGAGCACGATAACTTTCGAACGAATTGACAGATTGGATTGTCCTTTGGTATACTATTTTAGTGTCCTAAAATGAAGGTCACGTTCGTTGGCCAGCCATTTTGGATAAAAATTCAAAAAGTTCGAGCATTTGGAAAAAATTTGAAACCACTTTTTTTTTAATCTAAAAATTCTAATGACGCACGTTGGTAGTACTAAAAAAGTCGAAGAATTTTTCTCAATGACTTTTTTGGATTCAAAAAAAATTGAAAGACTTATAACATTTTGAAAATCCAAAAAAATGAAAGAAAACATAAATTACAAACCAAACAACGCACGATATGAAAAAAAGTCTAAAGATGAAAAATGTTTCTTTTTGAACGCCCTATAGGATCCGCATAACAACTTTTTGAATTTCCTTAAAAAATCGAAAATTCAAATTTTGAGTCAAAAAACGCGAGATGTAGAGAAAATGATAAGAAACATAATTATTCGCCTTAAAAAGATCTACAAGTTCTCCTTTGGCCATTTTTCAATAGGATGAGTAGTTTTCGTTTTAATCGTGAAAAATATTGTTAAACAGAGCCGAGCGCGGAGCGCGAGCTTTAAATCAAATATCGAGCGCGAAGCGCGAGTACCCTGATGAGAATGTGCTCCTTAAGGTCGATAGAACCTTAAGTAAATTAGTTAAATTTTGCATTCAAAGCTGTAATTTAATTAAATTTTTAAAAATATATAAATATATAAATTACAAATATAAAAAAATAAATTAAAATTAAAAAAATATAAATTATATATACAAAATGTATAATTTATTAGGTGCACACCTTTGCTTCAGCCGATTTTTTCGAAAATTTGAGGCTTTATTCTGAAAAAGTGATTACCTCTTTTTATCTCTTGATACTGTGGCCGTTTCAACAGATCATAATACACCACACCGAGCTGGTCCCACCAAATGCAGAGCATAACCTTGGCACCGTGAATATTCGGTCTGGGCGTAGATGTGGAGGCATGTCCGGGCATTCCCCATGATTTTCTGCGTTTGGGATTATCGTAGTGGACCCACTTTTCGTCGCCGGATACAATGCGATGTAAAAACCCCTTCCGATTCTGTCTTTGAAGCAGCTGTTCACAAGCAAAGAAACGGCGTTCAACGTCTCTTGGCTTCAATTCAAAAGGAACCCAATTTCCTTGCTTCTGAATCATTCCCATGGCTTTGAGGCGTTTCAAAATTGCTTGTTGAGTGACTCCCAATGATTCTGCTAATCCTTCTTGCGTTTGGCACGAGTCTTCAGTAAGTAATGCCTCCAGTTCGGAATCTTCGAAACTTTTTTCTCTTCCGCCGCCATGCCGGTCCTCGACATAAATACCACCGCTTTTAACGCGTTGACACCACTCACGACAGGTTACTTCACTAAGAGCAGCGTCACCGTAATCACTTGAGAGCATTTGATGAGCCTCAGCCGCAGTTTTCATCAAATGAAAGAAGAAAATCAACACTTCCCGCAAATGACGAGAATTTGGCTCGAAACTGACATCTTCGATCGAGAATACACTTCTGATGCAAACACAAATTCACTAATGTGGTGCTATCGTTATGTTGACAGATGTCCATGCTTACTGTATGAAATTTTTGACCTGCCTATTTTAACCGAAACGTACCGCTGCAGCCATCTATCGAAAAACGGCGGAAGCAAAGCTGTACACCTAATAATTAAATTTAAAAAAAACGTATAGTTTCAAGCGTCCTGTAAAGCGCAAGCTTCACGAAGGGCACAAAAGCGCGCTTCGCGCTCTTATGTGCCCTTGTGTACATATTTCGGAGCGCGAAGCGCGACGATCGAACTATATTCGACCACCCGCGCGCTGTAGGCGTGCCCGTTTTTGCGAGCGAAGCGAGCCGCCCGCGAAGTGCGTGATGAGAGTGTGCCCGCGAAGCGGGCAGATTTTTTCTAATAAGTTTGTTCGATAAAAAAAAAATTGAAAGACATAACATTTTGAAAATCCAAAAAAATGAACGAGAACTTAAATTAGAAGCCAAATAACCAGGGGCGGCGCAGCCCATTTTTTCCATGTATGGATTTACTATATAACACCCGGACGGGGGGGGGATAATCCGAAATTTTTACATTCTCATGAGAGAAGGTATTAGATTTGTGTAAAATTTGACCCCCCCAGTTTTTGTCAAATGTCCACGTTTTGGGACCCCCTGAACCCGAAAAACATGTTTTTACGAATGTGTCTGTCTGTCTTTCTGTTTGTGTGTGTGTCTGTAGATTTTTAGTTTGTGAGCACGATACTTTCGAAAGAATTGACCGATTGGATTGTCCTTTGGTATACTCTTTTAGTGTCATAAAATGAGGGTCAAGTTCGTTGCTGTGATTTAATTTAATCTGAATTTAATTTAATTAAATTTAAAAAAATATATAGAAATATGAATTACAAATATAAAAAAATAAATTATAATAGAAAAATATAAATTATATATAAAAAATCTGCTCGTTTCGCGGGTACATTCTCATCGCGCGCTTCGCTCGCAAAAATGAGCGCCCCTACGGCGCGCGGGGGGTCGAATATAATTCGGCCGTCCCGCTTCGCGTTCCGAAATATATACACGTCGCTCTCCGCGCTCCAAGTTGCGCGTTTCGCACGCTTGTGCCCTTCATGAAGCTTGCGCTTTACAGGACACTTGAACCTATATGTTTTTTTTTAAGTTTAATGAAATTATATATTCTTTATATATAATTTATATTTTTTAATTTTAATTTATTTTTTTATATTTGTAATTTATATATTTATATATTTTTAAAAATTTAATTAAATTACAGCTTTGAATGCAAAATTTAACTAATTTACTTAAGGTTCTATCGACCTTAAGGAGCACATTCTCATCAGGGCACTCGCGCTGCGCGCTCGATATTTGATTTAAACCTCGCGCTCCGCGCTCGGCTCTGTTTAACAATAGTTTTCACGATTAAAACGAAAACTACTCATCCTATTGAAAAATGGTCAAAAGAGAACTTGTAGATCTTTTTAAGGCCAATAATTATGTTTCTTATCATTTTCTCTGCATCTCGCGTTTTTTGGCTCAAAATTTGAATTTTCGATTTTTTAAGGAAATTCAAAAAGTTGTTACGTGGATCCTATAGGGCGTTCAAAGAGAAACATTTTTCATTGTTAGACTTTTTTTCATATCTTGCGTTTTTTGGCTTCTAATTTAAGTTTTCTTTCACACACACACACACACACACACACACACACACACACACACACACACGCGCGTAAAAACATGTTTTTCGGGTTCAGGGGGTCCCAAAACGTGGACATTTGACAAAAACTGGGGGGGTCAAATTTTACACAAATCTAATACCTTCTCTGATGAGAATGTAAAAAACATATAGGTTCAAGCGTCCTGTAAAGCGCAAGCTTAACGAAGGACACAAGCGCGCGAAGCGAGCAATACGGAGCGCGAAGCGCGACGACCGAACTATATTCGACCTCCTGCGCGCCGTAGGCGCGCTCGTTTTTGCGAATGAAGAGAGCCGCGCGCGAAGCGCGCGATGAGAATGTGCCCGCGAGGCGGGCAGATTTTTTTCTTTTCTTTTTCTGTATTTGAAAGAAACGTGCAGAAACGCACGTGTACTTTGTGGCATTAAAAATTCAGAATTAAAAAAAATTTTTAAATAAAATTCATTATCTTTTCAGACAGTATTTCATGTATGGAATTTCCATACATGAAAATTTCCATGTATGAATTTATCCATGGCATCCATACTGTCTGTGCCGCCCCTGCAAACAACGCACGATATGAAAAAAAGTCAAAGGATGAAAAATTTTTCTTTTTGACCGCCCTATAGGATTGGTATAATAACTTTTTTAATTTCCTTAAAAAATCGAAAATTCAAATTTTGAGCCAAATAACGCGATATGCAGAGAAAATAATACGAAACATAATTATTGGTCTTAAAAATATCTACAAGTTCTCCTTTGATCATTTTTCAATAGGATGAGTAGTTTTCGTTTTAATCGTGGTTTTTAAATTTCTTTCTAATTATTTTTGTTTGAATAAATAATTTGATAAAAAATAATATGATAATATGTTTGCATACCTAATTATTTTTTACAATCTTATGAAAGAATTACATGTTACCCATTTTAAAAACTGATCGCCATGATATCTTAAGTTTGGTGGCTCTGAATCACAAAAATCAAGATTTATAAAGAATCAATAAGATTTATAAAGAACAGACTTGTTGTTATTGCATGAACTAGGATGGTTGAAATCCGAAAAAAAATAAATTCAAAATGGCAGATTTGAAAATTTTTCACTTTTTTTTAACGTAAATTGTTTAAAAAAAGGGTTAAATATTAATCAATAATTACGATTCTAGTTCATGCGATAAAGACATATGTGTAGAATAACATATCCGAAATTCAGCCCGATTGATCCGATAGTTTTTTCTGAGAAATGGCGACCAGGTTGAAAAACGTTGTTTCGAGAAAAATGCGTTTAAAGTTGTTCTAAAATACAGGATGATCCATTTTAATCTATAAGTATCTTCTAAAATACTGTATCTACGAAAAAATGGTTTAGACAAAAGTTAACCAGGACCGAGAGGCTCATTTAACTGTACCATCAATTTTGACCTTGAGTTCAATTTTCAAGGTCATTTCAAGGTTAAGACGTTTTTTTTAATGGGAACCTCTATATTTAACTGTTGATTTAACTGCGTTTTTCGACCTGTTCTCGATATTTATGACCAAAATAACGATTAATCTAACAATTTTACATATATTTATTAGAAGAATTTGCACTTTTTAGAAAATCGATTTTTCAAAAATTTTCTTTGGTACTAACCCCTTAAGAGATTTTAATCGATTTCAATAGATTTTAAAGATTTAAAAAGATTTCAAGATTCTTAAAAAAATTCGAATAGATTTAAAAAGATTTCTTGAACAAGCTTAATTAATATATAATATATTACCAAATTTCAAGAGTGATAAACATCTTGCTAACAATAATAATAATTTATCTATACACATTTAAAAAATATTCTTTTTTGCAGTATGTGTGCAACTTGTGTTGTTCATCCAACCGATGTTTTGAAAAACAGAATGCAAATCAACACACAGACAGTCACAATTAGGCAAACTTTTCTTCATATTCTTCGAAACGAAAGAATAATTAATTTTTATGATGGATTGAGCGCCAGTCTTTTTAGACAAGCTACTTACACAACAACGCGATTAGGTGTTTATAATCAACTTCAAGACATCTGGAGGTACACTAACGCTTTTAAAAATTTTTTAAGTGAGTCATCTTATTTGTGTAAAGATAATTAACTTAATTATTAAATAAATCCGCACAAGATTATTTTTTCTTTCATCAAAAGATTTAAAACTTGTCCAAGTGGTTCCTTTTACACCCCAATGAAAAGTGCTAAAAGAATTTTCACCACAGGTTGATCGAAATAAAGTTATTGATGATTTTGCTTCCTCATAGAGGAAGTATGTATGTATGTATGTCACGATCCTGTTATATCTTGAAAACGCGTAGAGATAAATTAATGAAATTTAGCACCCTTATTTCACTATATACCTAGTTGAATTTCTTACAAGGGTTTAAGAAAACATTTAATTTTAAAAGTTTTCTGTACTTTTATAATTTTAGTGAAACTCATTTTTCGACTATAACTTCTCAAATAATCAAAAAAGTTCATTATGTCTAGACGAATCGAGTGACCTATAAGATTAATGCATTTCATTGAAAAATACGAATGTTATGCTTAATTAATTTTTTAAAAATGAATTTTTTGAATATAAGTTCTCAAATATTCAAAATTCAAAGCAGATGTCACGAGAAAAAAGATTCATTGTGTTGAGACGAATCGATTGGTCTGTATGATTAATGAATTTCATTTGATTAATTAGTTAATTAATTAATTAAGGGTATGTGATACTTTACCATAAGAGAAAATTAGTTAAACCAATTATAGATTCATAATAAGAAATATTTTTAGCTAATAAGAGCCAATTATTTATTGTTTTAAAAATAAACAGTAATAACTTAATTTCTACCAACCTGCGGTGAAAATTCTTTTAGGTTTGTTCATTGGGGTATAAAGGGAATCACTGAACCAAGTATCAAGTCAATTCACAAATATAATTAATAGTTTAAAAATTGGTTTTAAACAGAGAGAAATATACTAGTAAGCCAAGTTTTCTGGTTTTATCTGGTATGGCTGCTTTTGCTGGTGGTTCTGGAGCTTTTATTGGAACTCCAGCAGATCTTGCATTGGTCAGAATGACCACCGATGGTCGTTTACCTCCAGGTAAATTAAATAAATTATAATTACAATTAATTATATTTGATACATCTCCTATGTTGAACCTAGATCAGAGAAGAAATTACAAGAATGTTATGGATGCGTTTATAAGAGTTTATAAAGAAGAGGGAATAACAAATTTATGGAGAGGCAGTGTTGCTACAATGGGAAGAGCAGTTGTTGTCAACATATCTCAATTAGCAACTTACAGTCAATCGAAATACACAATTCATTCATTCTGTAATTAGTTCCTTCAATTTTTCAAATTAAGGCCATGTGCAACTTATAGATCCGTAAAATTTTAATTAAATAATATCCAAATAAATAATTCTAGTAAATCTAATAAATTTGATATTTCAGTCAATGTACCAGAAGGATTTCTATTGCACGTTTACTCTGCAATGGTTTCAGGATTAGTGACTTCCCTGAATTCAATGCCATTCGACATAGCAAAAACAAGGTAACTAAACTAGTATAACAAACAGGGGTACAGGAACACTTAATGATTCTACAATTGCCGACAGTGCATTTACTGACCGTTCGTTACCCCCATCTGCAACACTATCATCAGTCGATAATGCAAATCTCTATGATGGATTAAGCCTCTGTTAGTATGTCGGGGATCTGCCTTACCGATCGAGAGTCTTGATCTTTTACCTACTAAGTTTTTGATTTTCCCGCAATTAGTTCCGAAATTTGCGCGCTTCCTACGTAGTGGGACTATCGTAGAATTTTGAGTCGGGTAAGTTACCCTGGTAACGAACGGTAATATTGGTAAGTTACCGGGTAACGTACTCGACGTTCGTTCTCGGCAAGAATTTATGAGAATTTATTTTTTTCTCCTGTAAAACTTCCGTCAAGACTGACTAAAAATAATACTGTGATTTTCAATATAGTATTTAGAGTAATAGTAAGAATTTGCTGGATGCAACCCAATATTTTTTATTTAGTGAACCAAAAAAAAATCTCGAAAAAAGATAGGGTTGCCAAACGTCCTTCGTTGGAAGGATTTGTCCTTCTTTTTAGTCGTGTCTTTCGAAGTCCTTTGCACAACTCAAATGTCCTTCCTTTTAGGGATAATGGGAATTTTCTTTTAATTTGATTTATTTTTGGCGTTTTTGTGCATATCAGTCCAATTTTTTCGCCTGCCGCGCTTGCTGTAAAAAATCAACAAGAGTGAAATAGAAATAGAAATCAGAATAGTCTGTCTCTTTTCCTCTTAAGTCATATATATATATACAGGGTGTCATTTTAATCTATCCACCCAAATATCTTCTAAAGTACTTTATCTATGAAACAATGGTTCGGACAAAGGTTGACCAGGACCGAGGGGGACATTTGACTGCACCATCAATTTTGACCTTGAGGTCAATTTTCAAGGTCAAATGGAGGTAAGACACTTTTTTAAAATGAGAACCCCTATTTTTGACTGTGGATTTGAAAACAGCGGGAGATTTCACGTCAAAAATGATTGGTGGAAAAATGGTTTTTGTTACCTTGGAAAGTTCAAAAATTAAGGTCAAATGTCTGAGAAAGGACCAGATGCCTTTTTTCTGAATGGTCTTGGCTTTTCGGGGTAAACAAACATTCAAGATGCTTCAGAAAAGTCGATGAAATGTTAAGGTGTACATCACCTTGACCATCATAACCTTCAGGTCAATTTTCAAGGTCACTTGAAGGTCAAGGCGATTTTTCTTAGATTTTAACTCCTGTTTTTGACTGCTGATAAATCTGTCGATTAGATAAGAGCAGGAAATATTGTGTTAAATATTTTCGAATATATTGAACTCTGTGCCCCGATGAATTTTTTTTGTACACTTCAAGCGGTGGAATGTTGTCACAACACCCCACCAAACACACCCAGATAGTAACAATGATTTCGGATAAGATGTGAAGTCTCTGTGAATATTTTTCGATCTTCTCCTTCAAGAAAATGATCATCTTTCGAAAATATTGAACTCTGTGCCAGGATGAATTTTTTTGGTAGACTTCAAGCGTTGGATTGTTGTCATAACACCCCACCAAACATACTCAAGCATTGAAAATCATTTCTGATAAGATGTGAAGAGTCTGTGAATATTTTTCGATCTTCTCCTTCAAGAAAATAATCATCTTTCGAAAATATTGAACTCTGTGCCTAAATGAAATTTTTTTGTGTACGTCAATCCGTGGATTATTATCACAACACCCCTTCAAATACATCCAGACGGTAACAATCATTTCTGATAAGATGTAAAGACTCTGTGAATATTTTTCGATCTTCTCCTTCAAGAAAATCATTTTTCGAAAATGTTGAACTCTGTGTCCAGATGAATTTTTTTTCTAGACTTCAAGCGTTGCATTGTTGTCACAACACTATTTCGGAAAATGATCATTTGATTTCGGAAAATGAATCATCATGATTTCGGAAAATGATCATTTTCTTGAAGGAGAAGATCGAAAAATCTTCACAGAGCCTTCATATCTTATCAGAAATGATTGTTACTACCTGGGTGTATTTGAAGGGGTGTTGTGACAACAATCCAAAGCTTGAAGTCTACAAAAAAAATTCATCCGGGCACAGATTTAAATATTTGCGAAAATATTTAACACAATATTTCCCGCTCTTATCTAATCCACAGACTTATCCGCAGTCAAAAACAGGAGTTAAAATCTAAGAAAAATCGCCTAGTCCTTCAAATGACCTTGAAAATTGACCTGAAGGTCATGATGGACAAGGTGATCTTCACCTTAAGGAGGTACCATCGCTAGAAGAATTTTCATTACCATTTCAATCAAACTTTCACGATATCTAAATATGATCACAAAAAGTACTCAGTTAAAACTTCAGAAGCCTGGGGTACTTTATAAATAAGTTATTAACGTTTTTCTCTTCGTCATATTCAACATTGTTTCTTATGAGAGATAGCGTTTTGGAGCTTTTTATTAAGTGATATTTAAGTAACCACCATTAAGATGTTATAGATAATTTTTTAAACGAAACACAAGTATTTAAAAATTGTGCTGCAAAAAGAATATTAAGCATTTGGTTCCTGCATATACATGAAAAAAAAAATTAATCACGAAATTTGCGCTTCTGACCATTGACTATCGCAATCTGGCAACATCGCAATCTCACGCAATGTTGCCAGATTTTAACTCAGTAAGTCATACGAGTGTACTGCCGTACAATCTAAAAAGATACATAAGTGACATTTTTATGAAAAATGAGTTTTTTGTATCACTGGATTCGTACAAGAAAGCTGCATCTATCTAGAGAAGTAAAAATTATTAATTATTAATATTTATTGCAAAAAACGATTGTTTAAAAATAATGAAAGTCGAAAAAGTTGAAAAATAAAACAGAAAAACATCTTAAAGTACATTGCGTGTCCCAAAATTTGATCATAGCATCCTAATACGTCATCATCGTACAATTGAAAAAGAACCGAAAGTACTTTGTGACTTTCTTGCGTTGTAAAAGTGACCGAGTGCGGAGCGC
>CAJFCO010018441.1:0-23332 GCA_904066015.1 Synergus gifuensis | reverse complement strand
TATATATATTATATATATTATATATATATTATATATATTATATATATTATATATATTATATATATTATACATATCATATATTCAACACATGTTTAAGATGTGATTTATGTAAAAAAGAAAAATTCTAATTTTTTGACCCAAGATACTAGAGGACCCCCTTAAGGATATAGAGTATCCGTGGAACGTGCAAAAGACAATCAAACACCAAGTGAGTCACAATATAAAGATATATTTCGTTTTAAATACAAAATGTGACCGACAAAATAAAACGTGGCTCGAGATAAAGTTAAAGTTTCTTCTGAAAAAAAGGTGGACAGGAAGCTAAGAAAAAGTGGAAGAAGTCCTGTTAAGAACCGATAATAGTTTGATTTATATAAAAAAAAATAAGTCTGTTTCTCTATTAATTTTACGGTTACGTAGCTTTTGAAAATTTAATGAGAATGCAGAAAATACTTTCTGATTCCTAGGTATTTAGGTAAGTGAATTATCTACCCTCATCCAAGGGTTTCTTCCTGTTTTACTGGATTTTAAAGATGAAGGAATTTAAATAAATTGGAAAAAATTTGAAATGTATTAATTTATTAAATTCAAATTTTGATTAGCGTTATTAAGAGCAATTTTAATTTATAAAATAAGACTCAATTTCACGTCGAGCGATTGAAAACATATTTTTGGAAAAGAGCAAACAAAACATTTCGTAGTTGCACGCAATTAATAAAAATTGGAACGATACTAAAGTACTCACTTATGGTGTCGGCTTATCCTACCAGTTGGAAGGAAATAGAGGATTGCATCGAAGTCCTTTCAATTGGGCCAATTTAAATAAATTTACACGTTGCCATGGGGGAGCAACTCTAGTCTTTAAAAAGGGAATTCAATTCACACACGCACTTATAGGTAATGCACAAATTGATTCTCCACCTCCATGTCCTGCGATTAATTTGTATTTACGCCGAAAAGATAGTGGTGACTTAATCGGAAGAAGTGAGGGTGGTTTTAAACCTAACCTTTTTCCCACTATTTTGCTGCGAAAATACAAATCACTAAATCAAATAAAGATTCTTGCTCGTTTTGAGATTCGTGCACGGATCTCTATTCGAACATTTAGAATTTTTTTCCTTGAATTAAAATTCAAGGGTCGCAATTTGAAAGGAGGATCGAATCTTTGGATGATCCTCGCGTTAACGCTCGCGCTCCCTAGTCAGCAATTTTACGCGGTACGTTTTTTAGGCGAATACGGGTTGCAACCATAAGGGTTTACGCGAAGCCTCTGAACACTTTAAATCGCGCTAATCACTTTGCCGGATAAAGGATTAGAAGATTTTACGTCCTAATCATTCGGCCCCTATGCTCTCCACGGTAGGACGTTACATGCCACTCCTTTCCCGAATTATAGGAAAGATTAATTTATCTGTAGCAATACCTTTTGTGACGCTACACACGACCAACCGAACTACCGACCGGACGGGCGAGTTTTAGAAACGAGGAATCTCTTGACTGTTACTGACGACGAACTAACTAACTTTAGCGACCAACAATTTCGAATCCATGTATTTTGTAGGTGCATCGTCGACCGATTAGGTGGGAAATTTCGTTAGGTGGAAATTTATGATTGGTCGGTTGATATGTTATGATTTAGGAAGAGGATTATGAACTCCTTTGACTTCTTCGGAATTCGCTTCGATTACAATAATGTAAGCGCGTGGAAGTTCTTTGAATCTTGACGAGCGCGAAACCGAATATTGGTTTGCGAAATGATGAATTCTACTAAGGTGTTTAACCTGATGCATTTGCAATTTTTATTGTCTTTAGAAATTATTTTAATTCCAAGTTAATTGCAGGTTCTACTTTTCATTCCAAAATATTGGAAATTATTACGTATAACCTTGTCATCGGGGGTGGAATCCATTCAATGTAGCACTGTTCAAATTTCATAAAAATCGGATTATTAGTTTAGGAGTTATTTAGAATCGAAATTTTGATCAAAATAGGGGTGAGTTTTTATAGGGTAGGATAATTTGCATAAAGAATAGCGGAGAATGTTGTAAACGGGAGAGATCGGAGATGCATGGATGTGTGGCTGTGTTTTAATGCACGCGATAGCTTGGTGTTTATGCTGGTGTGAGTGAACTTGCTAGCGCGAGGATCATCTATCCATGCACACTTATGCACGTGTTCGAGTGTTTGCTATGTTTTTAAGTCTTTCTCATTCGCCTTCTATTTTCTTTCTTCTTGCTCATTCTTATAATGCATTCTTTCAATATAAAGGTCATTCACCCATTAACTTATTAATTATAAAGATATTAAAATATATGTAATTGTATAATTATTTTAAGGAGTAATTATAAACTTCATTCATTCGAATTAGTCCGCTAAATAGTTTTCAATTTATTGCTGCAGAAAGTCGCAAATTCAGCAAATTCCAGCTGTTTCTTACTGCAATTCTTAGCAATAAATTGAGGATTTAAGAAAAAAATGAAGTTACGTTTGTAACAGTCCAATACTTTGTGACATCTATATTATAAAACAGAGCGTGAATTGCTATTCCTAACACTCTCCATCAAGTTGGGCTCTATAAATTTCTGATAGGAACAAAACCGAGTCCTCTCGTATAGGAAAGGTGTTTGGGCCCTGCTATTGGCTTTGTGAGAACGTCTGCAATCATCTTCTCTGTCGGCATGAGTGTTAACTTGATTAGTCGACTATTCAACACCTCACGGATAAAATGGTGTTTTATGTCGATATGTTTAGTGAAAGACTGGGTTTATAGCCAATTTTCCGGCGCCTTGGTTGTTGTTGAAAATCTCTGCATTGGCAAGTTCAGGGAATCCCAATTCCTTCAGAAATCCGATGAGATGAATGGCCTCCTTGGCTGCGTCTGTAAGGTCCATATATTCAGCCTCAGTGGAAAACAGAGCAACTGTCCCTTGCTTACGAGACTCTTAGGAGATAGTAGCTTCGGAAAAGATGAAAGCTGAACCAGTATAGGATCTCCTGTCAATGACACAGTTCGCCCATTCGGCGTTGACATAAGCCTTGAGGTTTTCGTAATTTTTTCTATAGATGAGTTTAACGTCGATGGTGCCCCTCAGGTATCTCAAGACTCGTTTAGCCGCAATCCAATGAGTCTTTCTGTAACAGCCATTAAATTGGCTTAACGCACTAACGGCGTGGGCAATGTCGGGGCGAGTTCCGATGGCTAGGTATAATACATAAGGGCCCCAATAAGTTTCTTGAATGTGTACGTCGTATTGTTGTCTTGGTCCTTCTCAGCATCGACCGATAGTTGGCTTCCCAAAGCGAGTGGGGTGCTGATGGGTTTGCTTTCCAACATTCCCAATTTCCGAAGAACGTGTCGGATGTAGCCCGATGTTGTTGAATCTCGATTCCCAAACAATATTTGGCTACTCCAAGGTCCTTAATGGTGAAATCTTAATTGAGACAACTTGGATTTGGTTTGTCTCTCCCTCGGTTTATTATTTGAGATCATAAGAATATCGTCGACGTAAACTAATAAAAAGGTGTATCTATTTTTGTCGACATACACACATGGGTCAGCGTTCTTTGCAGTGAGTCCAATGTCATTGACAACTTTATCAAGTTCAGCATGCCATTGGCGGCCCGCTTAGATCTTGGCTTCTCGAAGATCCTCTAGCATGGTTTCCGCTTTTTTCAAAAGTTTGACGTCCTTTTCTTCTCAAACGATCCTCTCTAGTATTTCCTTCAAAAGTTCCGGTTTTTTCATGTAGATTTCGGTACCGATTTTTTCGTTAAGGAAGGCAGTTGTGACGTTAAGCTGCGATACGTCTAACTCAAATTTCACAACTAATCCCATCAGAAGCCTGAGAGAACTGAGTCGGCAACTGCACAGTGGGGTGAAATCGGAGAACGAGGTTCAAAATGACATTTAGAACGCAATTATGCACCGATTTTAGTTTTCTTTTTTTTGAAAAAATTAATGCACAAGGGTATAGGAAAGTTAAAAAAAATTTTTAACTTGCACAGTTAATTGTTATAAACAAATTGTGTCAACAAATAATGGACATTAGGGGTTATTAGTCTTCGAAGTATATTTCTACCCTAAAATCGCTTGCTTTAAACGTTAGGATGATACGTGGAAATTAAAATTTAAGATTAAATGTTATTTGCTTATTTTATAAACAAATTATATAAACAAATGCACATTTTGGGCGTTTTTAGGAACACAAGAAACCGTTTTTTTTCCCGACCTTGTTGCAATTATATTTTCAATGATTTTTTCTTAATAAATTTTTGCCACTCATCGATATTTGTTTATTTTATAAACAAATTATATAAACAAATGCAAATTTTTGGCGTTTTAAAGCGAAAATAAACCATTTTTCTTCTGTCCTTGTTAAAATTATATTGCCAATAACGTTTTCTGAAAATTTTCTTGCCACCCATCAATATTTGTTTATTTTATAAACAAATTATATAAACAAATGCAACTTTTTGGCATTTTAAAGCGAAAATAAACCATTTTTTCTTCATTCTTTGTTAAAATTATATTGCCAACAACGTTTTCTGAAAACTTTCTTGCCACCCGTCAATATTTGTTAATTTTATAAACAAATTATATAAAAAAATGCTCATTTTGGACGATTTTAAGTTTTTAAGTTTTTAAGTTTTTAAACAGAGTGCTATATTATCGAGCTCTTCAGCCGTTTATGGATCCAAGATCAATAGCTCCATAGCTTGTGGATCAAGGACACTGTCTGTATAATTTCCATTTTTCTCTCAAATGTGCTAAATATGCATCAGATGAGATTAATAGCTTGTGGATCAGATCAGTGTTTGTTGCATGCCTACTGAGTTTCCGCGTATGATGCTCACAAATTCTCTTGAAATCTTTATTTCTTGCCTCTTGAGTCTCTTCCGACAATAGACCTATAGGAACCAAGAACGATTCAATGATTTTTGACCCATGAAAGAGAATCTTGTGCACGGATGAAGGCATGTAATACCAGTTGTAAAGCTCCATATACAACTGGGCTGTTTGAAAAGCATAAGATTCAAATTTTTCTGCATCTATTCTGTGTCCACAGGAAAGAACCTGCAAAATTATGCTAAATCGTTGGATCAAACGCAAATCAACCCCAGTAATTTGGGATGTTAACTCAGGATCACAGAAAAATCTCCGCGCAGTATTCCCGTCATTTGAGTTTCCTGCTCCTTTCCTGGGAGCATTTATTATGAGACCCATCTCATTTCGGAAATCTTGCTGGATTTTCGATTTGGCGGACTGCATAAAAGCTTTTTCCTCTTGTGTTTTTGCTTGCCACTTGCAGAATCCCAAACGATAAGCTACATTCAGAACTAGAGTCATGCAACGTATCATGGCATGGAGAGGCTGATAGTCCTGATAGTCCTCCTCAAGGACCTTCTTCTGCATTACTTTAGTTAAGTCATTCATCTCTGAAGGGTTCGCTTTACACAAGTGGCAAGTTGCTGCACTCAGTGTACCGCTAAAATTCTGAGCTACTTTCCCGTCCAACATAGTCAAAAACATCTTATGACTTACCTGACACCTAAATTTTCCAAATACAACCTTGGTGGGTAAACGTCGACTTATTTCTCCTTTTATCCGCCCTATTACAGATCTTGTCAATTCTGGGTTTTCCTTCGCGTACTGAAATTCTATTAGTATGCACAATTTTGTAGAGCCAGAGTGAGGATTTGTCCAAATCTGCTTACTATCCGACTCCAACATAATTGGTACCATTGAGACCATAAAAATGCTTTCGTCCGATATCATACCATTTGGAAGTTTCTGCTTATATGAGCCTTGGCCTGATGCTCCATCACAGCCATATTTGAGGGAAAGTGTCATAGATTTTACTCTCTCCTCCAAAATATATGACTGAATGCTGGGAATCTTAATTAAACGCTTGATAGTATGATCTAGCAGCTCTTGCAGTTTAATCATAACGCTTTGACCAGTTATGTGAATCGCTGAATTAGGAGGATATAGAGTTCTTAAATTCTCGAGAACTTAAATCCAGGTTATATGACCAAGAATATGACAGAATTTATGAGAATTTAAAAGAATTTAAGAATTTATGATTTTTAGCAAAATTGTTATTGTTTACATTATTTACATAGTTAAATTTTAGTTATTTACTAGCTAAGGCATATTTAGGAACGTAAAATATGCAAAACAACAGCTTACTAGTTAATTAAAGTCACAAAATTCATCTTATAATAAACGTCACTTTACAGGTTATGTTAGACACTAACATAACCTATACTCTGCATACATTTGTGACAAAGTTTTTTCATTTACATGTGTAAAGTTCATTAAAATAGATAAATACACTATAATAGAAGTGCAAAAAACAGTTTATTATACTTCATCACTTAATTAATCAAAAATTTCCTCCCTTGTCATCAAAATTTTTAAAAATCATAAGTTCTCATAAATTCTCAGAGAATTTAAGTCTCGGTTATATTCTCGGTTATATTCTCATTCTCGTTACCGTTCTCGAAGTAATATAACCGACTAAGAACTCTAGGAGGATAGCATTCTTTTTTCGCTTCCAATAGACCTGTTGATGGGATATAAATGTCGGCATCCCTAACTTTTGCTTGCAGGCGTATGATTTCGTACTGGTGTCTGGTTAGTTTAACGTCTTCGATCAGTGCGAGCGCTTCATCATGGACATATCTGATTGCACTCGTTTCATCCTCAGTTTTCTCGGAATCTTCTAAAAGCTGAACTATTTTATTTGCCAATTTGTGTTTTCCAAAAGCTCTCAGATTACTAAGGAAAGCCTGCTCAATCTCTAGCTGAGAGTAACTCTCCTGGATAGCTTACACCTTCCTTCTTTTGGTTGACTTAGAACTATCTTCAAAATCTTCCCGAGATCGTCTACCAGGGTTTAATATGGTTTGCGTAATTTTGAAATTTGTAAGTAACCATGCAGCATGTCTTTTTTCAAATACGTCTTTCTTTTTAAGGCTGATGGAATTTGAAACACACTCTTGTAGAATTATTTAGATTCCAGGGGCGCAACAAGCACGGGGTTCTAGGTGTCGAGACACCCAGACAGTAATTCGAGTACACCTACTTGCAATATGCGTGGATGTCCAAATTATTAGATGGATAATACAATTCCACACTAAACGCACTTTTTGAGGGTTTGAATTCCTTTTTTTTTTTTTTAATTTAATTCCAATGTGCAGAGTGGCTCCCGACGCCCACTGTTTTGAGACCTTCATTGCGCGCCTGTCAAATTCTGTCAAGTTTTCACCAGGATTTTTGTGGGGGTTCTTGAAGGGAAAATGTGGCAAATTTAAAGATTTTTAGTAGCACACTGTGGGAAGAAAGAGTGTAGAAACATAGGAGATACCCTAATTTTTCCAGAAAAACAATATATTATTCACTAGAGGTGAATAAATATGCGCCGATAATGGCGGACATTTTGACCGCACGAGAATAAAATACATAGCATTCAAAGCTGCGAATTGACTGACAGTCACTGAAGGCTTGACGATAATTGCTATGTGCTGACTTCACACTCGGGGATAGTTTTGGCGGGAATTATTTGAATTTCAATAAGAAAGATAATCTCCTATTTTAAACTTTTATTCGATTATTGACTAGTTTTAATGATTTTAGTAATATAAATGCATTGTATAATTGTCACTTATTTTTTCTTTTAATAAATATGAGATGAATCAAACGATAAAAGATTATTGCGATTATCTTTCTTATTGAAATTCAAATCATTCCCGCCAAAACTATCCCCGAGTGTGAGGTCAGCACATAGCAATTAGCGTCAAGCCTTCAGTGACTCTCAGTCAATTCGCAGCTGTGAATGCTATATGTATTTTATTCTCGTACGGTTAAAATGTCCACCATTATCGGCGCATATTTATTCACCTCTAGTGAATAATATATTGTTTTTCTGGAAAAATTAGGGTATCTCCTATGTTTCTACACTCTTTCTTCCCACAGTGTGCTACCAAAAATCTTTAAATTTGCCATATTTTCCCTTCAAAAACCCCCACAAAAATCCTGGTGATAACATTAGTATCTTTCCACAGATTTTGACAGTTTTTGACAGTTTGTTTACATTTTTTACTTTCAAATTCCATCGCCCTTAAGAGAAGACTTCCAATATCTTTTGAACACAGGGATGAAGTATGAAAGTTTTCAGAAAACGTTGTTGGCAATATAATTTTAACAAAGAATGAAGAAAACATGGTTTATTTTCGCTTTAAAACGCCAAAAAATTGCATTTGTTTATATAATTTGTTTATAAAATAAACAAATATTGATGGGTGGCAAGAAAATTTTCAGAAAACGTTATTGTCAATATAATTTTAACAAGGACAGAAGAAAAATGGTTTATTTTCGCTTTAAAACGCCAAAAATTTGCATTTGTTTATATAATTTGTTTATAAAATAAACAAATATCGATGAGTGGCAAAAATTTATTAAGAAAAAATCATTGGAAATATAATTGCAACAAGGTCGGGAAAAAAATGGTTTCTTTTTGCCTAAAAACGCCAAAAATGTGCATTTGTTTATATAATTTGTTTATAAAATAAACAAATAACATTTAATCTTAAATTTTAATTTCCACGTATCATCCTAACGATGAAAGCAAGCGATTGTAGGGTAGAAATATACTTCGAAGACTAATAACCCCTAATGTCCATTATTTGTTAACATAATTTGTTTATAACAATTAACTGTGCAAGTTAAAAATTTTTTTAACTTTCCTATACCCTTGTGCATTAAATCCAAGGGACGAGAAGTATAAAAAAAATTTTGTCTAGAAGATAAAAAATAAAATTTTAAAAATCGACATTTTTTTCGTTGTTTGAATTAACATAAAAATTAAATAAACAAAAAAATAAAAAATCTACTCTCACCATTTTCTGAAGAATTTAGTTCTGAATTTTTCAAAAAAAAAAGAAAACTAAAATCGGTGCATAATTGCTTTGTAAATGTCATTTTGAACCTCGTTTTCCGATTTCACCCCACTGTGAACTGGTTCGAAGGTGTCGTGGAAGTCTATACCGGGGCGTTGTGTAAATCCTTTTGCGACTACCCTTGCTTTTCTTCGTTCCAGGTTTCCATCCGCTGTGTACTTGTTTTGTAGTGTTTCGTGTTCTGCATCCAATGATTTGGTTCGTCAACGATTTTCCAAATGTCGTTTGGAAAATATATCTCGGAATAGATAGCATCCTTCTATCGAACGCCGTTTGGACCATCAAAGGCTTCAGAAAATGGAATCTACGATGCGTTCATTGCTAATTCGGCATCGTGCCATTCGATATTTTTTTCGACGATTTGCTGCTCCTCTTCTCCTTTGTTATTCTGAGCTTCTTCATTGATGCCGATATTTTCGACTTGATCGTCTATAACCTGACCTGACAGGATCAACTTACATTGAGCTGACTCGACTAGTGTGCGATTTTTGCGTTCATCCCTGCGTAAAAAAGCTGCTAGAACCAGAGTTGAAACCAGATAAGACGCCATTTAGAATCCGGATAGGCTCCTATATTATACTTTGGTACTTTAAGGGGTTAGTACTAAAGAAAATTTTTGAAAAATCAATTTTCTAAAAAGTGAAAATTCTTATAATAAATATATGTATAATTTTTGGGTTAATCGTTATTTTGGTCATAAATATCGAGAACAGGTCGAAAAACGCAAAACAACGTAAGCATCTTGAACGCGCCGAACGTGCATTTGGCGCGCGTTTGAAGCAAATGACCTTGAAAATTGAACTCTGTTACGAATTAATATTATAATTCTTTAGAAATCAAGTCCGGGTAGAAATTTATAAAGAATCATTTAAGGCAAGTCGGAGAACAACAGAAAAGAAAAGATCGAATTCTATTAGTAAGAATTGATCTTTAAATTATTTATGCGGGAATTCGTGATCGCCTGTCCTCATCTAAGGATAAAAGCTGTCATCTTATGGGAGAAACAAATTGAGAAAAACAAGTGTAATTTAATGAACAAAATTATATTCTGAAACCAAAAGTTAAGTCCCACAAATGGAAACAATCGATTGTTTAACTTCCGGCAGCCATATCAGCCAGATTTATCATTAAAAAAAAAAAAATTTTTTTTTGTAATAATGTTTTATATCTATATTCATGTGGGAAAAGTTAGAATCTGTAATATAAATTTTAATTTGAAAAAAAAATTTCTTAAAAAAAAGGTGAAAACTTTGGTACTAACCCCTTAACAGGATCTAACTGGGTTCTACCGGAAAAATTTTATACCATTGTGGAATTTCACCCGGGTGTAAACGGGTTCTACATGGGTATTTGGTACCAGAAATTATATTATTTTAATTGCAAAACGGGGACTAGCAGGGTACACCTGGGTTGTATCCGAGATTAGCAACTGAAAATTATTTTTTCAAAGTATGCTCTGGGTCTCTAAACGGGTAAACAGTGGTCCAATCAGGAATCCAAACAATCGTCAGTGTTGGCGTCTTACCAGGGTCTAGACGGGTTCTAGTGGTGACATGCATAAACTTATTTTTACCAATTGCAGTCTGGGTGTCTAAACGGGTCTACAGTGGCCAATCAGAGATCCAAAAAATCGACAGTGTTAGCGTCTTACCAGGGTCTAGACGAGTTCTACTGGGATCATACGTAAGGATATTTTTGCCAAGTACAGTCTGGATGTCTAAACGACTCTAACGTGGCCCAATCAGGGATTCAAAACATCGACAGTGATGGTGCTGGGAGTCTTTCCAGCCTATGTTTACATGGCAAGAATAGGAAAGATTATTTAAAAATCAATTTTATCGATTTTTTCGCAACGAAAATCGGTTTTGTGTGTTATAAATCTAAGTGTAAAAATTTCAAACTATCATTAATACAAAAGTTGGCACTAAAATAACTAAAATGGGTGGAACACGGTGTATTGCCTCTGGATGTAAGTCAGCTAGGTTATGACAGCTGCTCCGAAAAATTCTATTTTTTTTACGTGCCAAAAGGTGAAGAAAATATAAAAGCCTGGAAAAAAGCCATTCTAAGGGAAAATTTTGTGGTAAAAACTGGACATGGCGTGTGAGAGACATTTTTTTAAAGAAGATATTTTGTGGGAGCGAAGAACGTTTGCAGAGGATGGAATCACTGTTCTGGGAGTGGCAAGTATAAATATAAGGTATTTATATTTACAATGAATGATTGTTGTTTAATTTTAAGGTAATAATATTATTAGTATTATCATTTGTTATTGTTTTAGGGTTACTGTCGTTAATACCCTGCTAAAAATGTCGGAAATAAAACACATAGAAATCGGATATAGACCGAATACAAACCGGGCAGGAAAAATTTGCTTTTTATCCAGTTCTATCTGGCTTCTATCCGGTCTCAGATACATATTTTCGCAATATATCCGATTCCTATCCGAGAAAGATGATCAAAAAATATATAGTGGAAATATTCTTTCTGGTTCTATCCGATTTTTATCCGACAAAATTAACCAAAAATTAAATATTTGCAAATAACAAGTTCATTTTTATCCATTTTCTATCCGATTCCTATAAGGGTCTTGACGCTGGTAATTGTCTTCGACGGAAGTGTACAATCTACCCGGTCCTATCCGGTTTCTAGCCGACAAATGGAACCACAAATTAATTATTTTAAATACCCAAATTCATTTTTATCCGTTTTATATCCGATTCCTATAAGGACCTTGACTCTGGTGATTGTCTTCGAGACGGAAGTGTACAATCTACCCAGTCCTAACTGGTTTTTATACGACAAGTGGAACTACAAATTAATTATTTGAAAGTACCAAATTTCATTTCTTTCCGTTTTCTATTGGATTCCTATAAGGGCCTTGATACTGGTGATATCTTCGATAGAAGTGTACATTCTACCCGGTCCTATCCGGTTTCTAACCGAAAAATGGAACCACAAATTAATAATTTGAAAGTACCAAATTCATTTTTATCCGTTTTATATCCGATTTCTATATTGTTAACCAAGATACAAATTGCATATAGGAATCGGATTGAAACATTATATGAAACCAGATAAGAAACATTATAAGAAACCTAACCAAATTCTGTCTGGTTTCATATAATGTTTCTATCCGATTCCTACACGGAAAAAATATGTCCTGTAAAATGTGTAGAATTAGTCTAGGAGTTTTGGAAGGGTACCAAAATGTTGGAGATATTGAATGACTTTTAATAAAAGATTTGAAACTTTTCAATACTAAATGCAAATGAGTCTTGGAAATTCTCAATAATAGTCTAGGAAAAATAGTTTTTTATTTACTATATAAAATTTAAGTAAGAAGCCAAGTTCAGTTCACGACAAATTTCAAAACATTATTGGAAAATAATGCGTCTTGATGTGCGCAATCGACCATCAACCAGTAGAGCGAAAAATAAAGTGAATAAGTGTATACTTATATAAAAGAAAAAACTCACGAAATCTTAAACATTAAAATATTAAAAATAATCAAATGATACAGTTATAATATAATATTTAAATAGAACATGTTAAAACAAATTAAATATCACTTGGGTCACTGTGACGTTTCTCACAAGCGGTGAAAATTTGGCTAGTTAGTATATAAGGACCATTTCGACCAGTATACATAGCGTGCGATATTCTGCGTTAAAAAATTGCGTTATATGTAGTAGTGTTCAGTTAGGTATAGAATTAGGTTTGTGTGCATTAGATAAGTGACAATTACGTTTCTCGTGTGTGTGATGTGAACTTGGACACAAAAGACGTGAACTTGGCACAAAATCCTATCCAAACCGGATAGTACCATATAGGAACCGGGTACGAATATTTTTCGGACCCGTCTACAAACCGGATAAAAATCTTAAAAGACCAGATAGGGCCCACGTAGGAACCGGGTACAAATATTTTAACAACCCAGTTAGAATCCGATGAAGTACCGGGTCCAAACCGGGGACAAAAACCGGATACAATTCTAATAGCGCCAGATAGGATCCGGGTACGAATATTTTTCGGACCCGTCTAAAAACCGGATAAAAATCTTAAAAGACCAGATAGGGCCCACGTAGGAACCGGGTACAAATATTTTATCAACCCAGATAGAATCCGATCAAGTACTGGGTCAAAACCAGGGACAAAAACCGGATACAAACCGCATAGTACCGTATAAAAACCAATGTCTACCCGGTTCTTATCTGGATTGTATCCGTCATTTTAAGCAGGGTAAATTGCTTATTTATACCAGAATATGACGTTGTTCTTATTTTAATTTTCTTTCCCATTAAATCAATTCCTTACCCCAATGTAAAATTAGAATATGTGTTATTTAATTTCAATTTTTAATCAAATTGTATATTTCATAACAGTAATTTTGTTTATGAAATATAATTTCGCAACATTATTATTAAAAAAATATTTTATCAGTTTGCCCTATTTTTGTAACTATGTAATAAAAAAAATAATATATTGATTGTATCTCATGCTTTTTTTCAAACTTATTTTTTGCAAAAATATTTTATATAATTTTTATAGACTAATTTGGAATGCAACAATAAAAATTTGTATAAGTTGAATTTTATTTCATAAGTTGAAAAAAATTTAAATTAATTTCCTCCGGTTGAAACCTTTCATATTTCTCCCAGCTAGAAAAAAAGATTTTGATGATTTTTTTACATTCTCATCAGCGAAGGTATTATTTTACTTAAAATTACTCTAATATTTAAAAAGATATGAAGCTTCAATTATGTGATGCATAAAACCGATTGTCATTACGAATAATATCAATTAAATTAATTTCTAACTAATTTTGCCAATGCTTGTCATGTAAAAACAGGCTGGAAAGACTCCCAGCGCCATCTGCTCTCCGCGCTTCACTTGACCGTACTAGTGAACTAACGCTAACATACAGTTAGATTTCTTAAATTCTCGAGAACTTAAATCCAGGTTATATGACCGAGAATATGACAGAATTTATGAGAATTTAAAAGAATTTAAGAGAATTTAAGAATTTATGAATTTTAGCAAAATTGTTATTATTTACATTATTTACATTATTTAATTTTAGTTATTTACTAGCTAAGGCATATTTAGGAATGTAAAATATGCAAAACAACAGTTTACTAGTTAATTAAAGTTACAAAATTCATCTTATAATAAACGTCACTTTATAGGATATGTTAGACGCTAACATAACCTATACTCTGCATACATTTTTGACAAATTTTTTTCATTTACAACATGTGTAAAGCTCCTTAAAATAGATAAGTACACTATATTTATAGTGTACTTATAAACTGTTTCTTGCACTTCTATTATAATAGAAGTGCAAGAAACAGTTTATTATACTTTATCAGTTAATTAATCAAAAATTTCCTCCCTTGTCATCAAAATCTCTAAAATCATAAGTTCTCATAAATTCTAAGAGAATTTAAGTCTCGGTTATATTCTCATTCTCGTTACCGTTCTCGAAGTAATATAACCGACTAAGAACTCTACATACAGTCGTTGCAGGAAGCTGGACGTACATCCCCAGTCAGAATGGTGACGTCGATCAGACGTCGAATCGACGTCGTAACCGTCGTATGATCGTCGAGTCGAAATTATCGTCGAAATTTTAGTCGGTTTTCGACTATGTTTATTATGCTCCACAGATACTTTGTAAATAAATATTCACTGCAATATAAGTGATTTCAAAAATATTTATTGCAATTTATAGGATTTCAAAATCAACGTCGAAGTGACGTCAATTCGATGTCATTTCGACCTCTTCTAGGCAAATTTTACTCTCGTAAATAATAATTTTCAAAATTTCAATGTTTGCAAATACAAACATTTTTTTAAAATATAATTTAAAAAAATTTTAATTAAAGAATTTTTCTAATACATATAGCTAATAATATAATAAAAATATGTAAATAAAGTTTCATGAAAAGTTTTTTTTTTATAATAGATCAATTAAAACTTTGCAAATGAAACATTTTTAAATCCACCTATCTATAAGATGCATAAAACAAAAACAATTAAAAATATATTCTTCACATTTATCTCAGGCTTTTCAATGGTAAAGCTTAGCTGAGATTTTGTCCACAAAGTTCAAGTAGGTTAATAGCTAGGTTCAATAGCTAGCTCAGGTGGTTAAGGCGCGCACATTATTAGGTTTTAGGCCGTTTAGGATTTTAGGATCGTCGAGGGTTCGAATCTCAAGCGTTGCGATTTTTCGCAGCTTGTTAGTGTGCGATTATATATGTAAGAGAACGTGCATTTGATTGTGAAATTTAAAACATAAATTAAGTGCAGTGAATTATATTAAAAACATTTTTTTTTATTTTTTGAAAAATTCTTCTTTGTATTGCAGTAACTTCGGCAACCATGATAGCAAGTATTCTACGAGTAGTTTGCCAGTAGTATACCAGTACTGGACCAGTCGTGAATTTCTACCCAGGTATGGTAAATTATACGTCGACACAATTAATAATTCGACGTCGATGCGTTCATTAATTCGACGTCAACACGATGTCCAATTTAGAGACAAAATATCGTCGAATCGACGAAAATATCGACGATTTTTCGACAGCCAAAACGACGTTGATTCGACGTCGATACGACCATCCATTTCTGAGTCAAGATATTTTTGCCAAGTGCAGCTGGGGTATCTAAACGGATTTTAAGGATTTTGTAGAAACTTTAAACGACTTAATAGTATTTTAAATTATTTAATTAAAAGTGTTTTATGAAATAGAATTTTTCTCTAGTCCTATTATATAAATCATTACTACAATATACTTTTCATCAATACTTTTACTTTCTGTAAAAATGAAGATTAAAAATAGGAACATATTATATTTTATTTATTATTAATTCAAATGCGTTTTTTGATTAAATTATCTCGAAACAATTTAAACTTTGTGTGTGAATGAGTATACCCTGGAAAAAATGTGGAACCACCATCTCGAGAGCTTAGGGTAATGGTTAGGTGCCTGGACTCGCATCCCGTAGGTCGTGTGTTCGATTCCCCCCGCGTTGCGTGCGAAATTTTATTTGTTATAAAAGCATTAAAATTTACAAATATCGATTATTTATAAGTATATGCATAATATATCTACGAATAAATCATGTTCTTAATTAATAACATTTATTTTTATTTTTTTAATGTAACTTCTAAGTGTAATGGGCCAGTGACGGGCAAGTGAAGGCGGCCAAGTCTTGTCCGCCGATTGAAGCCCGTAGATATCATTTGGTTGGTAATCTCAACTTATAGGGACTCCTTCGTCTCCGAGTACCGCCTAATATTTGTTACCCAACTTAATTCCCGAAAATCAAGAATCTTATTTGCCAAGGGCGCCAGGTATTTTGAATACCGCTCAAAACTCGAATCTCTATAAATTTTCTCGAAATCCTGAAAATAAAATTTGCCCCAACTAGCTCATTTGGGAGAGGGATATCATGGTGCAAAACAACTCAGGCTGAAATTCAGTTGAAAATAAAAGAAAACATGTGATTTATTAAACAAAAGAAATAAATGTAATAAGAAAATGTGTACAATGTGAATTAAGAGAAGGATAGTATAGATAGCGAAGACATAAGAAGGATTCGTTCGAAATCTCAGACTATGTGATTACGTCAGTCATGACGTCACGTTTTTATGTTGGTGTGTAACTCATGTTACGCAACTCTTATGTTAGAATTTCGATTTACAAGAAAAAAAAAATCGTATAGCTGAATCAATTGAGAAAAGATTTAAAATTCACTAAATAACAGGGAGTAGTATAAGGAGACATATCTAAGGCTGGGGAACCCGACTTCGATTAATCGTGGTTTTCCGGAATAATCCGTGCAGTCGCAAACTAAAACAATTCTACGTCAGTAAATATCAGCGTCTCTGCTGGACGGAATGTAATATATTTTTCGGCTTTTTCAAATATAACCGCAATTTTTTTTTGACGTTTCTGTGGTGTTTTTTAAACATTAGTGAACATTAGTAAAACGGTACAAGATGAGATGTTTTATTCACAAGTGTGATTCTTCTACGGATCCTAAATCAAAATTTCGAAAGAAAGGAGGGAAAAGACATTTTTTTAGTCCACCAAAGTCGGTAAGTAATTTTAATTTAACTTGATTTTTGTCATATTTGTTTTTAATTGTAATTTTATTTTTACTGTAAGCTTTGGTTCAGATTTTGTATCACGTTTATTGAAAATAAACTTATAATATAATTTTTATGAATATATATTTTTTGTACATCTTTTATAAGAACACAATCATTAATCTTTCAACAAATTTGTATAAATAGATTCCTATAAACCTCACTCTGTCACACTATCTTCTATTTTTAATGCACAGCGTGGCCACAGAGGCGCTGAGTTACATGTGAGGTAGAATTCTTCTATCTCTAGACTGCACGAATTATTCCAAAACCCTCAGACATTTCCAAAGGCTTAGATATGTCTCCTTATACTACTCCCTGCTAAATAATTAGAATTCTTTAACAATTGAATGAACAGTAATGGAAAGAAGCGGCATAAACGTAAGAAAGAGATGGCACTATACCTCGTATAGGTGTGGCACGTCGTTATATAATCATTATGTCTAATCCAGAATTATTACTCGAAAAACTCATGATCTTACATATCAGAATCAGTTGAATGATAATTTATATGTAGAGCTACAAACTTTATCTAACGTCCACGAAATATTATCCTAATACTCTAAATTACAAAGCAAATCCGCCCTTATGCCATACATGGGCGTTGGCAGAACGTGTTATGTAACCTTTTCAATTCTACAAAACTCAAAAGAACTTAACAGAGTCGGAGAAATCATAAAGCAGACGCCTACCTTATTTCTGTAGACCCAAGATGATTTTAATTAATCCAAATTGGCACAAAATTAGGCACTTCATACTCTCTGAATACTAAACTCCAAAATTGTAATGTGAATTACAGAACAGCCAGTGAGTAACTGAGTATTCGTAGCGATTCTCGTCTGGGTGCGCGGTTATCGTCTTACGTAATGTAAGTCCATGAGCTGCTGCTCCTTGGTGGCGGACAAAGTAATATTGTACAGCATGATGGCTGCGTCCATATGTTGTGACCACGGTCGTATAAACAGGTCCAGAATCTCCGGTGGTGGTGATGACTCGCGTTTTGTCCACGATTAGAGCTTCTCAACTGGCCACCAAAGGGTAGAACGCAACGATCGGAGGGTATATAGTTTGTTTACATCACAGTGATTACTGTGGTTTACATAACCTAGATTTCAAAACCTCCCTAATCAAATATAATATCCTCGTGATTATACTCACGTATAATGCAATTTTCTTTAAATTGCTTTTCGCAAACACTATGAAAAGATTTAAGTGTTGGACTTCCTGGAATAGCTTCCTCCCATTTTTTCGAAGTTCCTCATCTTTTGGAACCATAAAAATTGAACGTTTTTCACCACTATATTCCTTGTCACACTTCGGAACGCAATACGATTTCGGCATTGTAAATTGTAACGGTCACTGAGACATGTTAATATTAAACGATCATTTAAAACGAAAAACTGTACTAACGAAAATAGCACAGATGACCGATTGACCATGAGCGCGAACAGTCCAAGTCGAACACACTTTTAGGTTAGTTTCGTTCCAACTCTCTACCCTCCGATCGTTGCGCTCTACCTTTGGTGGTTAGTTGCGAAGCTCTAATCGTGGACAAAACGCGAGTCATCGCTCTAATGCCGCCACCACCGGAGATTCTGGATCTGTTTATACGACCGTGGTTGTGACACTTTGTCAACAATGTAAGTTGTGCACATGTAATTGCATGTACCTGCAGTTATGGAGGATGAAACAATAAGATAATTACGCGTAGACGACTGACGCATCCCAGACGGTACTGACGTGATTCGTAAACATCTGTAAAACCTTGATTAAATTTTTGGGTCTCCGGAAACTCGGTAAGCTCTGTAAAGAACTAAGTAACATTTCTTAACCTCAAATTTTACATTTCAATCTCTTTCAATCCTCCACACTAACACTCACACCTTTATAAATCTAATTGAGTTACTGCTGGCTGTTTTAATTTACTTCCCGTTTTTAGGTTATATCAATCTGGAAAGAGGATCCATAAAGCTGTGAAATTTCACAACGTTACATATATTATTAAATGAAAAGAAAAATAAATAAAATAAAAAATTGTTAATTTAATTTATTTTATGTTTATAATTTTATTATTATTATTCATTTTTTTTTATAAAATTACAATAAAGAATAACTTCCTTATTTTTCATTGAAATGCATTAATCTTATAGATCAATCGATTCATCTGGATAGAAGGAATCTTTATTTCCTTTGCACAAGCTTTAAAATTTTTATTATTTGAGAAATTATAGCTGAAAAATTGAATTTTAAAAAATTAATATTTTATAACTTTCTTATTTCTCAATGAAATACATTAATGATATAGGTCAATCGATTCATCTCGACACAAAGAATATTTATTTTCCTTACGTCTGGTCAAAATTTTTATTATTTCAAGAGTTATAGTTGAAAAATTAATTTTTGAAAATACAATTAACGATAACATCCCTATTTTTTAATGAAATGCATTAATTATATATGTCAATCGATGCGTCTCGATGAAAGGAATCTACGCTTTCCTTACATCAGCTTTAAATTTTAAATATTTTAGAAGTTATAATGAAAAAATGAATTTTACGAAAATTATAAAAGTACACCAAACTTGTAAAATTAAATATTTTGGTAAACTCTTGTAAAAAAATTCAACTTGGCAAATAGTGCAATAAATATGCCAAATTTCATCAATTTATTTAATACCAAAAATGAAACTATTCTTGAATTGACAGATATTTGTGAATAGTTTGAAAATAAAGTGAGAGAGAAAATTTTATTTAAAATTGAAGAATTTCAACAAAAAAAGTAAAATTGGAAATTAAAAGAGTTTATCAATTTAAATGCAAACTTTAATAAATACGCACCTTTTTCAGTAGGCATGTCAACTTACGTGCAGTTACCAAAATTTATAAAAGATAAAAAAGCAGCTGTAAATATTGAAAATAATGATGTCTTTTGTTTCCTATGGTCGATAATAGCTGCTCTTTATCATAATGAAAATCATTCAAACTGAACAAGTTCTTATACAGATTTTATAATGCAAATTTAAAATATCATGGAATAAAATTTTCTATTACTTTAAATGATATTCCATTTGACGAAATGAAGTTGAAATATAATAGGAAGGCCAAAGATTTCTGGACAATTTTGAAAATTAGAGAAGTTTATAGCGTGTTGAATTGTGGGGTCGCATTTTTTTTAAATATCGATAGTATATCCTAATTACTCTTATTATAGATTATCTTTTCAAAATGCATCTTTTTTGTCAGTAGACTTTCTCTTTAAAATTATTAATTTTACCGATATAAAAGGAACCACTAGATCAAAAATCAAATATTCTAAGGTGATTTTTATATATACTTATATTTATATTTATATATATATATATATATATATATATATATATGTATATATGTATATATATATATTTATATTCATATTTTTATGTATACAGAAGTATACTCCATTTTTCGATTATAATTAATGTAATTAAAATTCGCTTTATAATTTAAATCAAGTATGAAACGAAAATTTTTAAATATAAAAAGACTCGATTCGGATTAGATTATTTTTTAAAAATAAAAGATTTGCAGACGAATACAATTATCTATTATTTTTGTAGTGAATGTAAGAAAAATATGCATCTGCACCATGCAGCACTCCCACAATACCGCACAGCATCTAAAAAAATATAATTGGTCAATTTTTGGTTCAGAATTTTTGGATTTGTTTTAAGGGTCTTGGACCAAAGTTCTAATCTCAAAAATTAATATTTTAATTTTACTTTAATAATATTGTTGATAGATAGTCTTCACTCTCCAGTGATATGCACTTTTAAAATAGAAATATGTGTGTGGAGTAAAAAGATCTCAAGATTTTTATCGAGAGACAGAAATCCTATCTCTTTCTATATCCTTCTATCTCTCGCCTATCCCTATTTATCTCTTTCTATCTACATACCAATCCACATCCACGCCTGTCTCTTTGAATTTCCTCTTCTCTATCCCTTTCTATCTCTCACCTGTCTCAGAATATCTCGTTCAATCCCCACTTCTCTATTCTTCTTATCTTTTGCCTATTCTCGTATATGGGGCAATATTCCTCAATTGTATTTCGCGCCTTTTCCTCAAAGATCAAATTTGTAGTGCGTCTACGATACACCGATTTCGCTACAATCTTTTACAGTCCAAAACTTTCCGTTATGGTCTGTGTCTAATTGGACAACCGACAAAGCATTGGACAGTGAACTGGTTGCATGCGGGGAATCGTGTCCCCATAGATGCTGAGTTTTCAGTGTTATAATACGTTAGTGGTATGATTAGAATAATATGTATGTACAAAATATTGTTGTTATAAAATTATTATTCATGTTTAAAATATGAAAATTATGAAGTTAATAAGCGAGAGATAGCCTTATAGGGATACCAAGGGTTACTTTCTATAGCAAAGGAGATAGATTTAGGGATAGAAAGGAATAAACATTTTTATGCGTAGAGAAAGACTAACAATAAGAGGTATTATAGAAGGAGATAGATATTACCAGAAATAGGAATAGACTGTGAAATAGGAAGTGATAGATATTACCAGACACGGGGATAGCTTGAGGGTTTTTAGGAAGTAAAATGGATATTTGAAAGAGATAGAAAATCTGTCTCTTTATAAGGGAGAGTGGGGTAATGCCGAACGCGGGGTAATTCCGAACTGAGCCGTTTCACTATATGCGAGAAGGAAAATCGACTTTGCTCCTCTACCAGTCGTAGGCCAATAGTTGGAGTAGCTTCGGACAGGCAGTGGTAGCGCGAAACCGATCAACGCTGTTCATGGTAAGTATAATCAAATATTTTCGACATTTTTCATCAAATTTTTTTAGTAGATTCAAATGAATATAAATGTGGGTGTGTAAATAATTAAATTACGATTGCTTAGAGTACAAATAAATACACATCTGAGAATTGTTTTAAACCCATATATGAACTTCTTCTTCTAGTTCTTTCTGACCTCAAAATTTTTTTCTCGCTTTTGGAGAAGTGGGGTAATGGCGAACCTTGCAAATGGGGTAATCCCGAACGTTCGCGATTACTCCATGGTAATCCGAATACTAGTGTTTTTTTCGTTAAGAGTCTTTTTATGTTTATAATGTTTTATTTCAATTCTATTTCATAATATTTTACAGATATTTTACATATTTTCGGCAAAATATGAAAGTCCACCGATCGAAGACTTAATCATGTGCTATCTTTGTAATCTGTGGGCACATGAGAAATGTACGAGTGGAGAAAGCACATCAAGAGGTTTTAAGTACGATTTCTGTTGTAATAAGAAAAACTAACACTTCATTCGTGATTACCCCACCGAGTGTTCGGAATTATCCCATGGTCGTCGGGTAATTCCGAATTCTAGTGTTTTTTTTATTTTCATCATATATTACATTACTCTGTGATTTTAACAATAAAGGCTACATTATTTTATATAAAAATTGTTAGTTAATAATAATCAAAAGTAAACATTTTTATTTTTCATTACATTTTTATTTTATTTTAGTTTTTGCTTAGGTGTTCGGCATTACCCCACTCTCCCCTATCTCTCTGATTCCAGCACGAAACCACATTTTACTTCGAAAACTAGTTCACCTACACAGCGAAAAATATCTGATACTAATATCTGTTTGGTAAAATGGGGAAATAAAATTATGAGGATAGAACTTAAGCCCAGAACCGTTAAATGTATTTAATTACATATAATAATTATAAATTATATGATAATTAGTTCAGTTGAAGTTGAAACTTACGTAAGCTGCTGACATTGCAGGATAAACTTCGAAACCTGGCATTACATAATATTGAGCCATCAGAAACATTTTTGTAGAAATTGCTAAGAAAGATGCAGAACTCAAATAAAAAAAACAAGCCATGGCATTGAACATCATTTCCTAAAAAAAAATAGATGTAATATTAAACAATAGTAAAATTATAGTTTAAGGGCACGTGATACTTTACCATAAGAACCATTTAATTTCGCCAACTTTACGCTCACAACAATAAATATGGTAAATGGAGGTAAATGGAGGTAAATGCGAGGATAAATGTTTACAGATGGAGGTAAATTTTTGTTACAGCAAAAGAGTATTTCATGTTGCAAACGTAAAGTTGGGGATACTTCACTCACAAAAATGCCTAGTTAAGTTAATTAGAATTTTGGGTTAAATATACCCTATTTTTTCTGGTTAAAGTAACCAGA